>JAQQZR010000037.1:24305151-24326518 GCA_030068235.1 Notoglanidium macrostoma | reverse complement strand
CACACACACCACCCCACTCCACACTCACACACACACGCACACACACACACTCCACACTCACACACACACACACACACACACCCCACCCCACTGCACACTCACACACACACACACAAACAGCCCTGTTTGTCTTCTGTTATATTGTATTTTACGAGAGGGAGGGAGGTATTTTTATTTTGTAGGAGTTTATTCATGTTCTGAACTGCTGACAGGGTTGATGTGACCTTCCAGTTTGTCTTTAGTGCTGTACCTCTGTCTTTCTCTCTCTGTCTCACTCTCACCACAAACAGATATATTTTCCATCATTGTTACACAGGAGACAGAAAGCAGAGAGCAGCTCGTTTCCACACGTCCCCCACACGTCCCCCACTTCCCCCTCACGTCCCCCACACGTCCTCCCCCGTCTCTCATCGTGTAGTTACATGCAGAAGAAAAGACTCGTGTTCCTCCCTGCAGGACCGAGTGAGTTCCCGTCTCACTGCGCACTCAATTGGCCCGTGTCCAGGAAGGAAGCGTTCCACTGTCGTTCTGTAGACGATGACCCGGGCCGTAGTGTTCTCATCTGATTTATCATGATAATAAATACAAATGAAAGCCGGTATAACAGATGCAGATGTGTTATTAGCACTGAGTTTTCATGATTAGCCTCAGTATCAACTCAATCAATCAGTACACACATCATGGTAATGTAGCAAATATCTTTATTTACAGTCATTCCCCTCAACATTCACTTCAGCGCCCCCTACTGGTCTACTGTAGTTTAGTGGTTGTCCCATTATTGTTGCTGTAGCACAGGACTGGGCTGCTTTTCCTAATTCCTCCATACGACTTGGAAAATCTGTCCGTAAAGTACTATTCAGTGTAGTTAGTAATAACCCAGTGAGTGTGGTGCTGTTACAGGAAAATAATCAGTGATGAGGTGGTGTGATGAGTGGATTTACTGTTACCCTCCTGAAGTTGATTATTTTCCAAACCACAAAGTGTAAACTCCTCTGTCCTTAAATCTACAGCTTTACCTCTGAGCGCTGACACTGGAGACTCCTTTACACAGGATGCTTATAGAAGTCCCTGTGAATGAGCCGTTACTATAGAAACAATAACATATTAGAACTTGATATAAACCTGATAATAATACACACTCCTGGGCAAAATGAGGCAAACCCCATATTGTAAATCATGAAGCTTTTAATGGTCTCAACAAAAATCACTGGTCAGAAAATGAACAAGAAGTAAAACAAGTTACTGAAAGTGTCGGGGGAAAAGCTGGAAACAGGAAGTTCACTTACACAGTCTTCTGGTACGCAAAGAGAAAATCAGGAAAAGATTAAAATGTTTAAATGATATAAAATTGAAACTAACTTGTCTGGGGGTTCAAAATGTTCCATCTCTTCTATTTGAAGACTTTAACATCGACTGGAACAACATGGACTCTTCTTTCTGTAAAAAGCCGTCTGCAGGTTTCCCCACAAGACTCCAACATTTAAAGGGAATCAAGGGAAAAGCTGCACCGCACCGAGTTACTTTCTCTATCTGTTTCATTCTGGCTCATTTTCCTGACCAGTGATTTGCTGTTGAGATATTAAAAGCTTCATGTTTTGCAATATTTGGTTTGCCTTAGTTTTTTGTCCAGGAGTGTATTCATGATATTAATGATTATTTAATATTAATATTCATATCATTAATATAATAGATTAATATAATAATATAATATTAATATAATAGATAAGCGCTACTGTTATAGAAAATTAATCAACACCTTTGACCAGTCAGAGTGCAGCACTGTTAATTAACGATGCCTCATATTTTCAATATCAAGTGATGAACTGCTTATTTTTATTCTACACTGCTAATCGTGTTATAAATTTAAATTCTGCTGTTTGAAATAAATCACGTCTGTAATGTTGTAATTAATGGCAGATTATTTATTAATGTGTGTTTATCAGCGTGGCAGCGAGAGCACTGATGTTCGAAACCCCCTCGCTGGCTACACAAACGGGACGGTACGACTTTACACTTTTATAACAGAAATAATATTCCTTAAAAGGTTTGTGATATTTCAATAAAGCAGATGATTTTCAGACAGATGAAAAGGTCCTGTGGAAGACTTTAAGCGTAGGATTGTGGGCTCAGTGCTGCTGTAGCGCCTCACTGCATTTACTTTTTAATCCTCACAGAGACGCGAAGGCGATATACTCCTGTGAGGCGGAGCATAGCAATGAGCTGAGTTTCCCCCAGGGGGCGCACTTCTCAAACGGTGAGTCAACAACTACACCAGCAACAGCAGCACACCCTCACGCTGTACGCTGTATTGTATTGCAACACTCTGTTGGTTATTTGTATATTATCTGTAATCCAGTTCACTAAATTAATTTAGACCCGAGCTCAGCCTTTCTGAGATAGAAAGTGGGGAAAAACATGGCCAGCTCTATGATAATGAGTTTATTACCTTCCCTAATCAGCAAGCTGTAGTGTTAGATATTACAGATTTAACCAAATAATGTATTTATGCTTATCAACATAAAGTAAATAGTAATATGAACACTTATAATGTTTTATTTACTATTGGTGGCCATTTTGGCATGACGTCCTGTGATGTCCTACGCTGAATGACACTGTGAGTGTGCTGGAGGTGTGTTAGTGAGTACCGAGTAGGTCACAGATTGGAAAAATTGGCACCAAGATGTTAGCAGCAGGTCCTATAAACTGTGAGGTGGAGCCTCCATGGATCGGACTTGTTTGTCCAGCACATCAGATTGAGATCAGAGTGAGACCTGGAGAATTTGGAGGCCAAGTCAACACCATGAACTCTTTCTCATGTCCTTCACACCATTCCTGAACATTTTTTGTATGTGCCAGAGCGCATTATCCTACTGAAAGAGGCCACTGGCGTTAGGGAACACCGTTGCTATGAAGGTGTGTACTCAGTCCGCAGCAATGTTCAGGTAGGTGCTACGTGTCAAAGTCACATCCATATGAAGGCCAGGACCAAGTTTCCCAGCAGAACATTGTCCAGAACATCACACTGCCTCTGCCGGGTCGCCTTCTTCCCATAGCGCATCCTGCTGCCATCTCTTCCCCAGGTAAGTGACGCGCGCACACACACACACACACACACACACACACACACACACACACACACCTGGCCGTCCACATGGCCACCTTCTTCCATTGCTCCATGGTCCAGTTCTGATGCTCAATTGCCCGATGTAGGATCAGACTTCTATCAGAGCCAGCGTTCACTTCACTTCTCCAGCAGTTTGTGCTACAGCAGCTCTCCTGTGGGATCCGAGCAGACGGCTAGCCTTCACTCCCCATGAGCATTAATGAGCCTCGGGCCCCATCACCCTGTCGCAGGGTCACTGGTTCTCCTTCCTTGTTGCACTTTTGGTAGGTACTGACCCCTGTACACCAGGAACACCTCACAAGACCTGCTGTAGTGGAGATGCTCTGACCCGATCATCTGAACATCACAGTGTGGTGCTTGTGAAAGTCGCTCAGTTCCTTACACTCGCCCAGTTTTCCTGCTTCCAGCACATCAAATCCGAGAACTGAGTGGTCACCTGCTGCCTGATACATCACACCCCTTAACAGGTGCCGCCGTAATGAGATAATCAGTGTTAATCACGTCACCTCTCAGTGGTGTTAATGTTATGGCTGATCAGTGTAAATGTTCTAAAGACACACATTGGTCAATATTATGTTGGGTTTTTTTTTTACTTTAGTTTATATTTATTTTATCTTTATTTTCTCCAAATCCCACAAATCTAAATGTCAGAGAATGTCAGCGTCTACGCCGTTTTACTCTGTTCAAACACACTGTTTCTGCACACACAAACCTGTGGGCTGCTGTTCTGGACTCCTTTGAGCCTCTGGGTTTTGTATTTGCTTGTCTTTTCTCCAAAATAACTTGGCGAGTCACCAAAGTATTTGTGCAGGTCACCATAACCTCGTGCTGAAAAGCTCCATCACGTCTCTGCTTCTCCTCTGTCAGCAGGGCTCAAGAATCAAACGCTAACACCGAGTCAGAGCCGCAGGCCGCCGGGAGTTCTGGAAGTTACCATAAACGTTAATTATGGTCAGTAACCGTGGCTGTGCCTGAGCGAGCTCGGTGTCCTGCGGATGCTGGAGGAGGTTAATGGTGTCTGAGGTCTATATGGATTAGTGAGACATTAGTGCGAGTCTGTGCCCTGTTGCACAGGGATTTCATTTTGAAGTTCCTTTTGAAAACTTTATGGGTGTAATTTAAGAGAACGCAGTGCTCCGTCTGCCTCTTTCATCCTGCTGTAACTCTCCCCGTGCCGGAGCACCAGAGCTCAGTTGCTTTCTCTTCAGCTCAGGATGATCCTGTTCCTGAGAGAACGTTCCTGCACACGGACAGGTCTTTAGTATCGGCGTCCAAATGTTCGTCACAGGCTAGTAAACCCTGATGAGGGATCGGCTCAGCTCACACATGAGAAGAGGTTTACTGGTTTCCTCCACTGATGCAGCTTGAAAAGGGCATTTGATAAATTTTAAGCAAAAATATAATTTCTCATGATATCTGCAGGTACTTGTGGACCAAACCGTTTTAAGGACTTGTTGAGAGGAATTATTTTATTTTATCTTGTTTTATTTTTTAAAGTTTCTAAATGATATATTTTTTCTCGTGATTTATTGTCCGTTTATGTCTTGTGATGATCTTTTCTCCACCTATTCCAGTAGAGTTTAATGTTAATAGTTTAACAGTTCATGATTTTCCCGATATGGTGAAGCATCATGCGCACCGTCACCACACCTCCTGGCTCTCATTAACACTGGTACTGTGTGTTCTGCAGTGTACCCTTCAGTGGAACCCGGCTGGCTCCAGGCCACGTACGAGGGAAAAACAGGACTCGTTCCCAAAAACTACGTGGTTTTCCTCTGAGGCCGCACGCGGAGACGCCATCGAGTCCAAACTGTGTTGCGGTCGTCATTGTGAAAATGTGGTGGTTGATGTCTGTAGCTGTGATACTTGGTGTGTGTGTGCGCGCACAACTGTTCTGTCATGTTAGCATAAAAATCTCATCGCATTATAATGTTTTAGAACCTTTTATTCACCTGTAGCGCTTTTTAACCATTTTTCTTGAAAGACCTTTTGTAATGAAAAACCTGGTAATAATCAGGCTTCATAACTACTTCATCTTCTAAAAAAGAAAGACATTTAAGTGAATTCAGATCTGCTGACCTTCACACAGGTGTAGGAGTTCATGTCGGAGTACACTGCTGCGGGTTATCTCAAAAATAAGAGTCTTCTTTTCCCTTAATAAAAACAGCCGATGGACGTATGAATCTGAAATGATTGACAGTTGCATAGGTGTTTTGAACCCTGTGATATTACCTGGTGCTCTGGAAGCCCCACCCACTTCCTCTTTCACTCATTAATAATTTCTCGTCTCAGTAAACGGATGTGAAGTATAACAGTGTGTGTCCCACTCAGCTAACATTACACACAGATCATCAGATAAGTAGATTTATTAGCATCAGAAACCATTTTTGGTGCATTAAACACATTACACACACACACAGTCTCCTGTCTCCACTTTACTAATATGTGAATGAATGTTATTGAAATGATTCCTCTTTAGAGTTGTAGGTTTATGAACGTAGCATGAAGTGTTAGAAGTGTAAAAGCAGCTGTTTTCCTGTTTTTTAACTGTATGATTCATAATTGTAGTTATTTTTTATTTTTATAATCCTGTTTTTTCCTGCACTGTGTAAGACTCCATTCTGATAGCGTATAATTCGTTTCTTTACTGTTTTTGTCACAATTATTCTTCATACTGCTGTAAGAAAAACGCAGGTGACCTTGTCGCCGTTATCGACGCAGTCTTTAATCAGGTGTTGTTCTGTAGCCGAACAGGTAAAGTGATTGAACTGAACTGAAGAATATCACTGTATTAGATTAATCTGTTGTTTTGTTTTCACAAATGTGAATGTTTTACTGTCAATAAATGTCTACACCATGATCTCATTAAGTTATAGAGTCACAATAACTTTGAGCAACATGCACAAAAAGAAACAGCACACGGTCAGGAGCAGTTCCAGTTCCAGCCTTCGGGGGAGGAAGAAGACGGAGCAGGCCGGCGCCAGGATCTCCGTGTTCTTTCCATTTAAATTCATAAGAATGTGCCACGACCTTGACTGATGATTCCGGAACGAGCCTCCCTCCATCGCCTGGTCCGCTAAGGTCAGATCCGGGAAGCGACAAGTCCTACATTAACTCTTTAATGACGGCTGTGAGATTCATGGCACTCCGTATATTAAAGTACACATGAAAGCTTGTTAGCTCAGAAACACCGGCTGAAACCCTGCAGCAGGGACACTGAGACGCAGGAGACGCTTTCAGAGCCAGAGATGTTTCTGCAAATTCATTCTTTCTTAATCCGGGATCCTTCCTTTAAAAAAAACCTTAAAGATGAAGAGTAATTTATAAAGCGGAGTTTCAAGTCATAAATTTGCCCTCACTGTGGAATTATACTACAGGACTGAGACGCTCCTCTCAGAGACGCTACAGAAAATGTGATCGTTTAACCTTCTAAATAAACATCAGAACAAAAGCCATTACACGTCTTTCTTTCAAAAATCAAGTTCTCCCAGATCAAAAAAGCTGAAAGACACTCGTCCATATCCCACAATCCACTCCGCCGTGTTGTGACATCATTTCCCGTGAAAGAGGAGGGGCCTGACCATGCCGGCCAGAACCTTGGGGAGCTGTGATGCGATGACCTCTGACATCATCTCGGGAAACTCCACCTGCATGGCGCTGGCCTGGATGAAGGTGCTGAGGCAGTACAGGTTGACCTTCTTCACTATCTGCTCACACGAGAGTGACGCAAACTTCAGTACATAATCACACACACACACACACGTCGTGACTACTGTATACGTAGAGCGAGGCACAACGTGCGTATAATTTATGATAAGTATGTGACGTTACGAGTGTTTATCTGAGTTACGCTACAGCAGACGTTAATCAGGTGATAAATCAAATCTGCTCTGTGATCTCCACAACAAAAGACTCCAAATACTTCAGCAGTTAATCGCAAGTTTTTTTATCCTTGCCCATTATATTTACTTAAGGAGATGAAAGTTATAAAAATATAACAAATACATGTCTAAGTGAGTAAATCTGCATTTATGAATATTTATATTTTAAATGTAAAAATAAAGAAGCAAAAGTTCCCACAGAGGGGAAACTGAAGAACCCGTAAGAGAACTGTGAAAATTTGCTCTTAGAGATATTTCTGTTTATTATTTAAAAAAAAGAGCAATGTTTGTCTTATGAAGTCAAGAGCTAAGCTGCAATACAAGTAATTTAGTTAACAAACAAATAAACAAATATATCACTCTACTTGCTTTACCTTTTGTTTATAAAGAACCAATTTTTTTATTTATATTCATAGTTTGATGCTTGTCTCTAGATAATTATGTATGTAATTATGACAATTATGTGTAGTAATATCTGTATTATATATTGTCAGCTATTACAACAGTGCAGAAATCTGTAAATAAACAAACAAACAAATACATAAACACATACTGTTCATGCGTAAAGGTTTACCTGGATGTGAGTCTTTTGTCTGGTGGCATGATGTAATGCTGTGGTATGGTGTATGACGTGGCGTGGCGTGGCGTGGTGTACGTACCTCATGCATGGAGTCCATGAGCTTGGTGAGGTGGTAGAAACGCTGAGAGCTTCCCACCACACCTTTCTCCTTCATCTGCACGGCTTTGCTCAGCTCTCGGATGTATTTCTGTCTCATCTCATCAAACTGGCTTTGGCTCTTCAAACCCTCTAAAGGAACTGCAAAGTAACAACACCAAACATAAATACAGGTATTCCTTCATTTATATGATCAGAATTTTGCATTATGATTGGTCAGAGGTGACTAACTGACTTTATACCACTGCAGCTGAATGCTCGAATCTGATTGGTCAGAAGGTGTGTATTATTATGGTGTAATGGCATGGGGAGTTCCAGCTGTAACATGAACATTTATATTTATTATTATGTTAATTAGTAATTGTTAAATTAATTATTAATGCAATTATTACATTATTGTTTCCATAGTAACAGCTCATTCACAGGGACGTGTAAACAAAAGTAACGACAAGCTGCGATTTTTTTTGTCTCGTTAGCTTGGAGGGAATAAAGAGGCTGCTGAGGGAACGACTGTTTATTGCTGCTATAATGCAAGTCTGAACAGGAAGTCACTCGCTTCATCAGCGTTCCACAGCATTAAATACAACTATAAATGGATAAAAAGCATGATGTATCGTTATTAAATAAATAAATAAATAAATAAAGTATTTTTTACTGCAGCAGCACCACACACACAGTTTATTATTTAATGAATGCATTATTTTTCTCTGTTAATATTATTACTTTAATCATAACTCATAACTGTTTTCTAAATACAGTGTTAATGGGTTTTTTCTTCCTGATAAACAGCTGACGATGTGATTAGTAACTGTCTCACATCTTCGGACTTTTTAATAAATCTGCAGAATGTTATATATATGTGTATATATAAGTCTTATGAATCAGTGACCCGGCCGGTACGTAATAACGGCTGCAGGAGACAGCGAGGCTCTTCGTGTTTGTGGGTCTCGCTGTGACTGGCTCGTATCTGAACTCCTCCTCAACCTCCTGCTCCGTCTCCTATCAGCTCTAATGCCTCAAAACGGTACACTGTGTTCTTATTTTAGACTGAAAATTGGGTCAGGCTCAGAGGTGAGATCAGATCAGGTTTTTAGGACTGCTAGAAGAAAATGGAGGCTGGGTTTATTATTTTTCATTACCGGTGTTGAGCAGCATTATGGCCTTCATGCACAGAAACTCCTCTTTGGTGACCTGCAGCCGTGCGAACTCCTGAGGGATCACCTGCATGGCCAAACACAGGTCGTATATCGGAGTCATCCTCAGACGGTCTCTAACGAGGAAAAGATGAGATGAGAAACGGGCACAGAAAGACGTAAACACGTCATAAACTGAAGCTAATGCATTTCGAATGTCTGTGGGGAGAAATTTCTAATGCAAAATGTCCTACAAAAGCAGTTATGGTCCTGATTTAATGAAACATGAATAAGAGGTCCTACAGATAGGTGTGTTTTCACACGAGCAAAATAGCGCATGTTCCTTTTTGTCAGCGTGACATCGTTAACTGTACCTAAAGTGTAAATAAACAGTAACAGTGGGCGAAGTTTTAATGATGAAAAGCTTGATCATTATTTTGCAGCTCAAAATGATCTGAACTTTGTATTAAAATGAAGATTTAACATAAAAGTTGGTTTATTTATAACAGAATTTAAATAAAGTCTGTGAAAAGGTTTTTATTCTCAAACACACTATTTTATTTTGGGTTTTTTTTTTTCTTTGTGTCTTGAATTGTTTTAATGCGTCTTAATCGCACGTGTCTGGGTTTAGTTTCTGTTTGTCGCTTTCAGGAATCTCTTAGAGATTCTCACACACACACACACACGTGCGCACACACACACACACACAGACACACTGTTTCCACCCAGACTTTCCACATGATGTCATTTACACAGTGACTGTTCATAAATCACCCAAAAACAAATGATCCCTCGTTATTTTACTGAATCACTTCATCTGGAAAGAGTCAGTAATACATGTGTAATACTCATACAGTGGTAGAAAAAAAACAATCATCTATCATGACATAACAATGTGCATAACCTCTACTTATTAAAATCATATTAAACATCATCAGGTGGTTTAATAGTTTGGTTTCGTAGTTTAATAATATAATTAATATATTAATACACTTTCAATTGTTCAAATGCAGTAATTCTGTTTGAGGAGATCAGACATGTATTGATCAGACTTACTGGCTGAGGATGAGGTCAGGAGCAAAGTACATGAAATCAGGGGAGACGTTCTGGAAGGTTCTCCAACCCAGAGAGAACACCAGCAGGTTCATCCAGGAGTACTGGATCAGGGTCATCTGATCGTTGATGTGTAAGTTGCGGAAACCTTCAAACAAACAAACAAACAAACAAACACAAGACCAAGCGTTAAACCCTGTGTGTAGTCCTCTGTGTAATCGGGATATCATAACTGAGTCTCCTAACAGCGGTGTGTAGAGGGTCTGAGACACTCCTGCATGAGCATTTTAACCTGCTTTATTATATTCTCGGCCTGGACGCCGTCTTTAATTCACACCACGGGGTTTAAATCAGTCCACTCGCTGAGGGCGATACTTTAATTTGTGTTCTGTTTTGAAAGTGGAGTAAATTTAGGATCTCTGTCTTGTTGAAAGATTTTTCTACAGCCAAGGCGTAACGTCCTGGCAGAGGCAACCAGGTAGTTCTGCTAGTAAGTGATGTGTCGATATTGTAATACGTATAGTTATATTTGTCCTGTTGTCCAGCCCCATCACCAACCTCTCACCTGCTGTTAACATTAAATACCTCCATGTAATTTAATCTGCCAGTAATTTAGTCACACACATCAGTTTTTCCGTTTGCGCTCTGATCTGGATGTGGTGTTCTATTTCAAAACAAATCTCAAATCATTATCTCCATCAGCCTTCATCACACAGCCACCAAAACGCAGTGTAAAGCTGCGGTGAACCTTCATCTGGAACAGCGTGTTTCTGAGCAGGTATGGAAGTCACTGAACCTGGTAAAGCCTTGGACCAGCGGACGATCCACAGCAGCTGTCTCTCACACAGTCTGTTCAGGCTGTTCAGGAGCATATGTGGCATTTCAGGTTGGGAGTTATCGAAGCCAGAGTAGACCATCTCAGGTTCAATGTTCTCAAGGATGTTTATAAACTGAGGTGAAAGCTGCAGCTCTTGGATCCCAGAAACGCATGACATGGAGGCCAAAGCTTGGCCCTGGAACATCAGGGATGGGCCTAGACCCATGGCCTTCAGAACACCAAACCTCTTCAACTTACGGCCTGTAAAACACACACACACACACACACACACACACACACACACGAGCCAAGAATTTCATATTCATGTGCATGAGCAATTCTATAGAAGAACCACTCTCAGGTTCCCCAAAGAACCTTTCAATAGATGGGTTTTAAACATTTCTGCTGATCCCACACTGAACTAACAAACATTTATCTTACAGTGTGTTTTGTAATTTTTTACCCACTTGAACTTCTACAGATTGTATTGTTACTGGAACTAACCCTAACCCATCAGGAACTGAAATGGACTTTATTAACATGCAATGTCGCGAATCTTCACAAAATATCCAACAATACTAAAGCAGAGGGGAAAAGCAATCTAAAAAAATGTTGGGATTGCATAAGTATTCATCCCTATTGCTGTAAACTCCTAAATTAGTTCTGGTTCAATTTCCATCAGATGTGAAATTATATTGTTGATTGGAGTCGACCTTTTTAATAAAAGTGTCACGTGATCTCAGTATAAATACTTCTGTTCCTGTAGATTTAAACTGTGAGGTGTGGTGGTGGCAGCGTCATGTTAAGCGTTCTCCTTTTCCTCTTGGATCTAATCCCTAATCTTGGGGGGGTCACGGTTGTGTCGTATTCTTTACATCAGTAACAGATTTAATGTCGATCTGTGCGCTGTTTAAAGTCTGGGATATTTTTAATAATCAAACCCTGACTGTTACTTTTTCAGGCCTTCGTCTCAGAATCGGTCTGATCACTCAGTCTGAGTTCCTGACGCTGAGTGTTTAGATATGTTCTCTAGAACACTCTGGGTTCCTGTTATCTTGCTTAGATCATGTTTTTCTCTGTAAAATTTTAATTTCAATTTCTCATTGCTTTAAGTAAATTCAGTTGTTCTGGTGTACATTAAACAGCTGATATTCGACCAGGAGGTTAAAAAGAGCAGCACATCGGGTTCACGAATGGAAGAGTTACCTCCGAGCATCATCCCGGCCTGGTAGCATTTTCTGAGACGACACGCAGGGCAGTTTTTCCTCCTGATCTTATCCACAATGCAGTCATTCCGCCCAGCACACAGATAGTTATGATGTCCTTGACCAGAGAGAAACCAGCATTAATGCCCAGATAAAGGAAACTCCTGTATTTCACTCTCAGTACACTGGATGTGCCAAAATATAAATGCAAGTATGTCCTTTTGAAATCACAATTCAATGAGCAATAAAGATTTTACAGATAAGATGAAGAGATGAGGAAAGACAAGAAAGAGAGAGAGCGAGGAAGTGAGTTTGTTCGAGGCGAGTCAGAGAGGACAGAGTGACATGGTCATGGTCAGACATTGTGGCTCTTACATATCTGTCTTTAGAAGATACGGAGAATAACAAGTGCGTAAAAGAGAACATGGTGAACTCTGGCACGTGTGATAGCCGAGGTACTGAGCGAGACTTGGCGTACAGATGATTCATAGAGCTGAAACATTGCGGCTGCACAGATTACACAATATTAACAGTACAAAGTGACCTCTTTAGGACTTTAGATGGTTTGAGATCTCTAATAAACACCTAATTATCTGCTCATGATTATAGAGATACTCAAAAATAGTTCATATAATAATGTGCAATAATTACTGTAATTTTTCTGGACGTTGTTGTTGTTGTTGTTGTTTAATTTCTTATGATCTCATTTTCCCACTGTGTTCCTCTCGTCCTTACCTTCCACGGCTCTCTTGAAGAACACCTTGCAGCTTCCACACGTCAGGACTCCGTAGTGGCAGCCTGAAGCCTCGTCTCCGCATATCACACACGCTCTCTGTGTATGCACACTACACACAGATTACACACACTTTAATACACATGCCGCTGTGACCCCAGCAACTCATTCCACACCAGCACCTTATTTATTTCATCACTGCATCTTGGTCTTTAAATGAGGACTGCACTGGACCTGTCTTTGTTAAAACACTGAGTTCTCTGAGGATTAAAACTTCAGTCTGTTAAAAATGTTCATCACACATAAGATGTCATAAAATAAAGAGTCTTGCAGGACGAGGCTGGAATGGTGGGTTGAGAAAAACAAATGTTAGAAATGTTAGTGTTCTCCTGCTCTAATGCGCTTAATTCCACTCATGCAGGACAGTTAATGAGTTGCTGAGTCGAGTCAGGTGTGTTGGGGAATACTGTCCATGGCAGAGGGTTCTACGGTACCAGGGTTGGGGACTAGAGCATTGTGAATTTGGCACAGCAAATGATGATGAATAAAAGTATTTTATTCTATAAAATTTTATTTTTATTTTATTTTATAAAATTTAAATTTGTGCTCAAGCGCTTATGGAGAAATTAACCCTCAGGCTAAATGTTTTCATGCCGTGACGTCATCTGCACCTCATTAACACCCAAATGATTCCAAACATATCTGATGTTTAAACATGTGCTTAATTACTTCTTAAGTTATGCTTCGTCAATTAATGGTTATTAAAACATTTTAACGGGTTATTTATCTAAAACTGTTTGAGCACAAATTTAAATTTTGCGTGCACAAACGAAAAGAAATACTTTTATTCACGTTCTGGCCATTTCGTGTAATATAAAACCGTTAAAATCCCAGTTTAGTACATTTTTTCCCGAGAATATTTAAGAAATACTGCAGAATATTCATTTTCGACTTAACCCGAGGGTACCAGTACTTATTTTAAACAGTTGGACTCTTTAGGTTTGAAGGCCAAAGTGTCTTCTAAGGAACAGGGTGTAAATCTGAGGCTAATGAGACTCGTGTAGGTTTATAACTCAGTGCGTAAAGACGCGTAAGGCCTGCGCGTCACACTCACCCCGGGAAGGAGCTGAACACCGCCGGGGAGCGCTGTATGAAGCCCGAGCTGTGGATGCCTTCCTGATGTGAGAAGCTCACCTGTCCGGGTCGCTCCTCAGACAACGCGGAGGAAAACCACAGATTCGGGTCCCAGCCTCCCATCTCACTCTTACACACTCCCCCCGAGTCAAAGCCGAGCGCAGCGGCCGCCTCGGGCTTCATCTGGGGCAGAGGCACTAACGCACCCGGCTGGGGAATCTCCACCATCACTCCTGCACCGGAGTCCGTTAGCGGCGGCGGAACCGGGGCCAGGGGAGGGGTGGACACATCCAGCACGTCGATGTTCCCGGATAGGTCGAAGGCGGCGCGCGGAGGAGCCGAGATCAGCGCGGGTTCCCGCTCGTCTTTAATGAACTTAGACGCGTCTCTGGTGGAGATGTCCAAAGTCGTGCTCTCGTTGAGTGGGAACGCTTTGTCTGTGATGTCCTCCCACGGTCCCGGTTCGAGTTTCAGAAAGTCCTCCGTGCGCGCCTGGCTCGCGCTGCCGATGAAATCGCCGCCGGTGTTCGGAGCGGACAAAACGCACAGCGGATCGACGTCTCCGAAAGTGCGCGCGAGGCAGGACAGACGCGCCCCATCCGTGTACCTCTCCATCACATCACTCACTCTGGGTCTCTCTGAGGAATCTGACATTGTGCTGCTCACAGTTTCCATGCAGCCGCGGCTTTCCTGATCAGCCCTTCCGTCTTTGACAGTTTTCCAGGAAGAGTTAAAGCGCTCGGTTGCGCGGGTCCTGTGACTGTGCGCCGTCCAGACTCGCAGAAAGACCTTCCCAAAAATAAAGCCTCCCTCCTTGTGGTGAAAGCTTGGTGTAGCACAGACTTTAAACACAAAGTCACTGCTCTAAATGTAGTCTGTCTCTCTCAAACCAGAAAGTGAGTTCCTCAGCTTTAAATGAGGCTAATATCTACACAAAAACACACAAAACACACACACAAACAAATTGCAAATACTACTACTTATTATTATTATTATTATTATTATTATTATTATTATTATTATTATTATTACCAAGAATATTTAGTTTAAATATTAAAAAGCAGCTTTCTCTCTTCATTTTCCATATGAAGAAAGCATCCTGGAGAATTCTAACCTTAAATAAATAAATCAGTGGAATGCAGATAGAAACTGTTGCTGAAGTAATCCAAAGTGGAAAAGTCTCTGAGCTTCAAAAGTCACTAAAAGTTGGGACTTCCCATTCCTCTCTCCATCGCTTCCTCCATCCTCCACACAACACCTTACACACGATTGGTTTAGATTTTATATATGCTGTGTGTGTATTTATATATATATATATATATATATATATACAGTGCTCAGCATAAATGAGTACACCCCACCAGACTTGTCAGAAAACCTTTAGTTACCTTTCACAATCAACATTTTCTACGGGATACTATACTACAAAATACTCCCACAAATTGCTAGCAAACAAGCCCATGTTGCAAAAATGAGTACACCCCAATTAAAGTCTTAGGAGAAAAGTCAAACTGAAGACTACAAAATTCAAGTTAACAAGATTTCAACCACAGGTGAGTCTAATTATTCATTTAAGAGGTGTCCAGCAGACAGGTGACTATAAAAGGGCATTACTTAACAAAGAAAACCCCTTCCCATTTCATGCTGTCAGCAATGGCACCACACGGAAGAGAAATGTCACAAAACCTGAGAAAGGAAATCATTTCTTTACACAAAAAAGGTGAGGGCTACAAGAAGTTCAGCAAAGCTTTACATACCAGTCAGAATACTGCAGCAAAAGTGATCCAAAAAATTTAAGAAAGATGGAAGTGTAACCATTTCGCAGAGACGTCCAGGCCGTCCACGGAAGTTAACATCTCGACAGGAGCGTCTTCTGATGAGACGGGTTGAAGAAAATCGCCGTGCAAGTTCACTGCAGTTAGCTAAAGAAGCAGAAAGCCAAACTGGAGTGACTGTTTCCCGTGACCCCATACGGCTCACACTGTGGAGGAATGGCGTGCATGGGTATCGTCCTCGAAGGAAGCCCACACACAAAAACGCTCACCTAGAATTTGCCAGGGCCCATGCTGAAAAAGATGAAGACTACTGGGACTCTATACTCTGGAGTGATGAGACAAAGATAACTGTTTTTGGAACTGATGGCTGCAAAACCGTATGACTTCGTAAAGGTGAGGATTTCAAAGAAAAATGCATGGTGCCTACAGTCAAACATGGTGGTTTCTGCATGAGTGCTGCTGGTGTCGGGGGGCTGCATTTCATTGATGGGATCATGAACTCACAGATGTACAGCTCCATACTGAAAGAGATGATGCTACCATCACTCCGTGCTCTTGGTCGTCGTGCACTTTTCCAACACGACAATGATCCAAAACGCACATCTAAAACTACAGCTGCGTTTCTGAAGAAGAACAGGGTGAAGGTGATTGAATGGCCAAGTACGTCTCCTGATCTGAACCCAATCGAACACCTATGGGGAATTCTGAAGAGGCAAGTCGAGCATCCTGCATCCAGGCTCTAAAAGAGGTCGTTCTTGAAGAATGGAAAAAGATAGATGTTGCAATATGTCGCCAACTTGTTCATTCCATGCCTAGAAGAGTCGGTGCTGTCCTTAAAAATCACGGTGGTCATACAAAATACTAGATGTAGTAGTTTTTGTTGCGGGGTGTATTCATTTTTGCTTCAACTAATTTGAGTAAAACTTCAGATTTTGTGATCCAAGTTATTATTATTAACCTCAATTTCATGTTATGGAGTTAATCAAGTGTTCTTTTAAAACTCCTTGTGAAACTTTTGGAAATTGTTATTGTGTTCATTGAGATATCGATTAAAAACTTACTTTTCAAAGGGGGTGTACTCATTTCTGCTAAGCACTGTGTATTAGGTAAGATGGTTGCTGCATCAAACATTATGATTTCTTAGTGCCATTTTTAACCTTGTTAATATAATCCTGATTCTCAAGCACGAAATGACCAAGTGCAAGCACAGTGTACAGTAAGACACGGATGTTTACAGGAATTTGTCATTTGCCTCGTTTAACACACCAAACTTCAAGCAGTGGTAAATATTTATGATAAGTACGGTGGGTTAAAATCTGTAATGCTGTATTATTCAGTAAACCAGCACCTGAGTAAAGACACCTTGGAGAAAAAGAGTGAATATATGGTAAGTAGCGAAATGGATCAGACCCAAGGCTGCTATAAATATTTGATAAATATGGGATCCCGGGCAGCGCAAAATAGAAAAGTCCGGCGATCGAGAGTACAAATCCGGACGATGCCAAGAGCATCCTCTTTCACTGTATGGGTATTTCAAATCGTACAAAGTTTGCGGAGGACAGATTTTGGTCCTCAAAGATGTGAGAAGATATTTAAAAGAAAATACAGGGTATGCTGTAAACAGTTCGTTTGGATTTAATGGGGTACTATCCCACTGAAGAGTCAGTATGACGTATGTAATATACAAGAGATATTACATATATCTGCGAGTGGCAAAAGTATGTGAACCTCTAGGATTAGAAGTTAATTTGACGGTGAAACTCTTCTGTATGGAGGAATGGGTTAAAATTCCTCCAAGCTGATGTGCAGGACTGATCAACAGTTACCAGAAACAATTAGCTGCAATTATTGCTGCACAAGAGGCTCTCTTGTGGGGAAAAAAAAAAAAATTTAAATAGTTGCAGAACCTAACTGAGGTTTTATCGCTTATTTCAAATGCACGGATTTACAAAAACGACACGCCACGCAGCAGACCACCACAGAGAAAACACACACACACACACACACACACACACACACGTGCGCGCGCACACAGTAGAGGTCAAACACAAGATACAATACACAAACCTGACATGCAACTGATGTTCTCTCATAATTAAATTCACTTCCCATTTCATTAATGGGAGCCATTTGACAAATTTCATTTTCATTTTGCAGTGTTCTCCTGGCTTTGTGTTGAACCAATCTTCCCGCACCACCTGCACAGATTTAGTATTTGATCCCTGCTTCAATTCTGCTTCGCTCATGTGAGGAGATAAGGTTTTGTTGGCAGGCTTCACCTTAAAGAAAGCATGGAAAATCTGATCAGGCATCGATGCCACCCTGATAGCACAGTGATTCAGGCTTTGTTTATTTTGCCTTCCTGGGACACTGTCTCTGATCTCTCAAGCATGCAGACTTGGCCTGGGCTTGATTTACTTTGGTGATAATTCAGAGGCTATGCTTGGACAAACTACAGACAAAACCAGCAAAAGATATGACATGGTAAGTGAAGCGCTTACTCGGCCATTCCTTTGTGCACAGCTTTTCACTGGGATGACAGAGAACCACTTACGCTTTTAGCTTCATGGTGCTAAGGTAAGCATCAATACCATTACATCGCTTTGATTATGAGGACACAAAGGAGGTGAAGGGCAGGTTGGCGCAATCATGCGATAGTGGGGACGAGCACCTAATGGCACCCACCGCTGAGAGCCAAGAAAAAGTAAACACACCCTTCCAGGGCCTTCACCACCACAGGGGGCCAGTGACCACACGAAAGAAAGCCGGATGTCAGATATGACAAGTCTGCATGTCTTCAAAAGAAATGGTATAATTTGTCACAGTGATGGCACAATTTAATTCTTAGGACTGTGAGAAAAGTATAAAAAAAAAAAAAAAACACCATTAGAGCAGGAAACGATGAGTGTCAAGGAATGAATCATTCAACGTGTCAAAATGACAGCAGTGACGAATTTAACAGGTACCCGATTAATATTCTATTAATCAGAAAACTGAAACAGAAAACTTAACATTCTTGTGGTCAGTGGAAATCCATCAGAGCTCAACAGGGCTTCCGATATACAAGAGACAACACAAGCATGCATATTTTTCAACTGTTCATGTCGCAGCTCTGAGGAATAGAGCAGAGGAAGTACGAGATGTCACGGCAGGATGACCATAGAACCCATTATCAGGATTCATGGTATAAACAAATAAAGCAAATAAATAAGGATTACAAGCAAACTTGGCTAGGAAAAATGGTCTCTCTTACTGTCTCCAATTAGATGATCATATGCAAGAATGACAAAATTTGAGTGTTCAATATTGACGGTAAGCTTCTGTTTGGACATTTAACTAATTAATAATAATAGTAATAAAAAATTCAATTAAGTTTAATTTATATAGCACCTTGCAGACTTTATACAGGCCTTTACAAAAGACAGGAAAAACAAGAAAGCAGTGTTTTTTCCCCCCCATTTTTTTTCTTCCTGAACCGAAAGGTTTTCAGCTTAACTTTAAAAGAGGAAATAGAAGCGCAGCCCCAGAGATTCCCATGTTTGGGTGCTAAGACACTAAAAGACCTGCCTTACATTTTGGACAATCTGAAAGGAGCCTTCGTCGGCATGTAGAAATGGAAGAACTCTCAAAGGGAAGATGGAGCAAGGCCATGTAAGGTTTTATATGTCAGAAACAGAAGTTTGTATTTGATGTGGGCTGAAACCAATAGTCAGTGAGGTTCATGGTGCATATCAGTGATGTGAAGAGATGTACAGAATGTGTGAGGACTCTGGAAGCTCAGTGTTGAATACACACCGAAGCTGCTGTATTGCTTTTAGGCGCGAGACCAAAGAAAAGGGAATTGCAGTACTCAAGATGAGTGGTGATAAAAGCATAGAGCAAAGTTTTGGCATCTTTGTGTTCGGCTAGTGGTGGAGGTGAGCAATATAGCGAAAGAAGAAAAAGGCGTTTTTAGAGTGCGCTCTAATATGGGACTCTGAACAAGCAGAGGAACTGAAAGTAATGCCGAGGTTTCAAACCGGAGATGGGTTTAACTGTGATAATTAATTATGTGAATGGTCGGGACACAAGAATGCGGGCCAATTATTAAACGTTATCAATGTTACCTTTTAGACGAAAGGAATTCATTCGTGGTTTTTAAATTTTGAATGCATGATATAAGAGCCAGTGGTGGCATGGATGTGCTGCCGAGATGCAACAACCAAATGACAAAATAAAAAACATTTTGTAATAAAAAATAGTTCATTATTGATTAGTTTAACTGTGTTATGAAGCATGATGTGGTACTTGCTACGTCACTTCACTCAGACTAACACTTCACATTACTACAATGCTGGTCTCGTGACATAACTTGCACTTCCATGCGAGTAAACTTTTGACGTGTAAAGATTTGTTTGTGGGAATATGAGAAACAGCAGGCGTGTGATGTACCAGGCTGAATCTGGTTTTCTGGCTATATTGCAAAGCTAACTGACACTATACTAGTATCATGTGCGTCCAGTCATCAAGTCGCCATCCTGCTTTTGGTTCACATTAAAGTAAAAAAAAAAAAAAACCCGAAAAGAGTTGAATTGGTAATTCCAGGCATTGAAAACTAGGAGTCAACCTCAAACTTAAGGAGCCGATTCCACACACCGATAACCATTCGCCTTACAAACAAACATGGCAAGCAAAGTTAATCTAGCATCTGTTTTGCGACACAGCAAGAGGTATTCATTTTAGTTTCGGGGCAATTTATTTATTTATTTCCAGGGCTTGAAACTCACATCAGACATATAGTTGCAAATAAAGTGTGTGGAACGCTTAAGTCCTGGTGGTCTCATTTGATTGACATAAGCAGTTATTATTAATATAACTTATTATATTCTCACGCTGTGACAGATCATCTGATAAATGTCAGTAATGTTGCTCTAATATAGCCTTAATGTGGTGGAGGATGAGATGACAACTCAAGAGATTGTATGTGAGAGCTGTTTATTCTCTAGGACTGGGAAACTGTTTGTTTAACACATGGTGTTACCACTGACATCGAGTCAGAGTGTTCAAAACAAAAAATATCACTTTCCAAATGGTAATTACACGTTTCAAAGACATAAATGGTTTTACAAGTTGAAAACTTGTAATTACCGTAATTCCGACATCACGTCATGAGTCCACTCATATGGAATCATTTGGTGGTTTGTAGTTCACTCTGGGCAGATACAGTTCTGGGTGTACACTGTACACTATTCCATGTAGTAGTTTGCAGTGTAGTATGTATGTATGTATGTATGTATGTATGTATGTATGTATGTATGTATGTATGTATGGAAGGATTACCATTTGGCATAAAACAACTTCAAATTAAAAATGAAAAGACTGTTTTTTGAAACAGTACAGTACAAAGCGGAACACTCTGAAATAAGCCCCAGTAGTAATCATCTGGGTATCTTTAGTGTACTGGAAACAATTTATATTGCTCATAGACTGCACATTTTGGGTGGGGTTTAGTAGGAGAAGTGTGCATATTATGCTCCATCAAACACAGCCACTGTATTGCAACAGAGCTAATGCTGCTAACTCCTGGGATACCATTAGGAAAGTATGATAAAAGTGACAGAAAGCATCCATGGGGGAATATTCAGTCATAAAAGATATGGATATTTCCAAGAATGATTTAGATCATTTTAAACCATGAGATTCCACAGACGTCCATGCCCAAATGAACAATAATCCATCCATCCATCCATTATCTATACCGCTTTATCAGTCTGGGTCGTGAGGAAGCTGGAGCCAATCCCAGCATCTTCGGGCGAGAGGCGGGGTACACCCTGGGCAGGTCGCCAGTCCACCACAG
>JAQQZR010000037.1:24287166-24298294 GCA_030068235.1 Notoglanidium macrostoma | reverse complement strand
TGAAACTGTCATTTCAATGCTTTAGCAATACTGTACACGTTTATGGTCATGCTAATAAAGCTCTTTGAATTGAAGTGTGTGTGTGTGTGTGTGTGTGTGTGTGTGTGTGTGTGTGTGTGTGTGTGTGTGTGTGTGTTGCTCACTGCTGGTGGTGTTTGTTACAGTATTACACCTGATGCGCCTGATTATTTATTCACTTGGTAACGGCTTCATTATGTGGGAAGTGAACCAGCTCTGCTCCAACCCGAGTAAGGGCCTCCGAGCAGCTCAGTGTGATCATCTAAATGAATCTAAAAAATCAGAAAGAAAATTGAGTTTGTGAACTTTTAAAAGTGATAATTTGCTTTTATGCTTTAATGAGATCCATAAATGTAAAATATAATCATATATAATCTACTCATAAATATAAATCTCTATATGTACACTGGGGGAAAAAATTTTTTGATCCCCTGCTGAATTTGCAACTTTGCTCACTTGCAAAGAAATGAACCTTCTCTCATTTTTATGGTAGTTTCATTTTAATGCAGAGAGAAAGAATATCCACCAAAAATCCATAAAAACATTACATAAAGTTATAAATTGATTTGCATGTCATTGAGAGAAGTATTTGATCCCCTGTGACCGTAATTTTGGCTCCCACCTCGGAGTGCCGCGTGGCACACGGATTACGATCACGTTTAATTACAGAAACTCCTGATCTCCGCTCGTGACCGTGGGCAAGAGCGAAGAGCTGTCCGAGGACGTCAGGGGCAAGACTGTAGACCTGCGCGGGGCTGGGGTGGGGACGAGCCCGTCAGCAGGAAGCTTGGTGAGAAGGTGACAACTGCTGGTGTGGGCAATTTATAACAACTTATAACTTTTATGAAAAATCAATTTATAACTTTATGTAATGGTTTTTTTTTTCTGGATTTTTGATTAATATTCTGTCTCTCCATTAAACTATTATTATAATAGTAATATATAATTTCTTTTTAAGTGAGCAAGCTTGCAAATTCAGCGGGGATCAAATAATTATTACCCCCACTGTTTAACACCACAAACAACTCCTTAAGTGTGTACAAGAGTCTTCTAAAGTGTTGCTTTGCTTTTTCTCCTTTTTTTTTTTTTTTTTTAGCTGTGTGCGTGCGTGCGAACGTGTGTGTGTGTGTGTGTGTGTGTGTGTGTGTGTGTGTGTGTGTGTGTGTGTGTATCCTGCTAGTTCTGATCTGTAAATCTGCTCTGATCTCTGATTACAGGTCACCCCTGAGAAGCTGGAGATGAAGAACCTGGTGAAAGTTCTGCGCTTGCCCCGAGGTCCGGACCCCAGCAGCCGCGGGTTCGACCCCACCTCACCCCGGTACGCTGCCCTGTGTCCCTCCTCCATCCCGGCGTCCACGGCGAGCAGCACCGACGTCACCAGCATGGAGGAAGAGCAGACATTGCGCTCAGAACTGCGAGAACGCTTCCTCAGGACTCTTCTAGCCATGACGAACAAACAGGTTCACGTCAGAATGTACGGAAAAGTTCAAGTGCAGGCAAAATTCGGAGCCTCGGACATCGACGTGCTGAACTTCCTGGTTTCTGATCTGCAGACGCCTCTGGGTGTTCAGAAAGAGGCGTTACTCAGGAGTCAGGACGTGATCTCGTACTCGTTTAGCTTGTGAGTTTGTGAATGTTCTAAAGTTCTATTAAAGTGAAAGCTTATATTTATCTCCATGTTGCTGTTCAGTGTGATTTTAAAAAAGTCCATGTGCAGTTCCGGTGTGTGCCACAAGAGGGAGAACTGTACCTGCTCAGTATGGAGACGTTTTTGATGATCTGCCCTCAGGGCCAGTTTGTACTCCCTGGTGGCGGCGTCAGCAACATGAGCGGCACTGTACACACACTCCCCTGCGTACTTTATTTACATCTGGGGGTTTAAAGCGGTTCACTAGACGCCACATCGGAGCTGAAACGTCCTTCAGGTTTCACAGGCGACCTGGGAAATGTTTAGAGATTTCATGCACAGTAACGTTAAACGTTATACATAACCTTAAAACAATTTGCATGATAGAACCTAGGGTTCTGAAGTGAATCTTTTTTCACTCGTGTATACTGACTCAGAAGAACCCTGTAACAGACGTGTTTCCTTACTGACTCTCTTCCCATTAGAACCTCTTTGGGAAGGCGCGCATGGCTAAATTATCCAAAGAACCCTCGAACCCTTTTAAAGGACTTTATGTAACTATAATTCAAATGTAACAGAAGTAGAACCAGAAGTGTTCTCCTGTTGGAAAAGGTTTCACGCTGATCCCTTAAAATCTGTTAAACTGCTGACAGATTCATAGATTTTAACATTTTGCTTCTTGATCCTTGGTACACTCTTTGCAAAAAGTCTTCAAGGCCTCTTTGAGGGTGCTTAGCTTCTTGAAAAGGTTCTACTTGGGCCCCTGATGGGGGTTATCTAAAGAACCCGTGAGTAAACCTTTAATCTGAAAGTGTTTAGATGGATTGTACTGAGCAGCGTATCTTCTTAAAAAGAAGGTTGCATCTAGCATGCTAGTTCTTTGGGTGTGCCTTTGAGGGGAAACCTTCAGGTCTCTATGTAGAACCCTCTACTAAAGGGTTTTCTGTACAGACATGATTCCCAGTTGAACCTTTCTAACAATGCAAGCATGCTTAGTTATCTGAAGAAGGAAATGTTCCATTTGGCACACTCAAGCTCATCTCTTTGGGAGAAACCTTATTGATTGAACCCTGCAACAAAGAATTATTCTTTCAGAGAGTGTTGAGTAGAACGTCTTCTCTAGAACTGCTAGCCATGCACAGAACCCTAAAAGAACCATCCTTTTAAAGTGTGGGATCGATTGTGACCTCATTTCCTCAAAAGGTCAGACAGGGAACACGCAGCATTGAGGTGAGTTGGAATGATGGAAGGTTGGAGTGAAGGTTCTCCTCTTTGTGATGTTTCTGGCGTCTTTACTGATGATGGAGATGCAGACAGAGGAACGTCTCTGAGATTCAATCATCCTAAAAGCTTTGAGCTTTGGGTTTTTTATTTAAAAAATCTAATCAGGAAATTCGGAAGGACACACAATGATAATTTTATATTCTGAGTCATGCGCCGTGTTCTCAATAGTCCTGTAACTCACACACTGTCCTGAGGAGGAGGATTGCTTCTGACCTCGGCTAATGGTTCTTACTATTGATCACAGAACACACTGTGGAAATGACAGGAAGTAAACGTCTCTGCAACATCTACACATAAAGATACAAAGTGCTTCCTTAATGCAGTGGGTTCCTAAGGAAAACAGTTGTAGGAAGGCAAGAACCGTTC
Source organism: Notoglanidium macrostoma (assembly GCA_030068235.1). Classification (NCBI taxonomy): domain Eukaryota; kingdom Metazoa; phylum Chordata; class Actinopteri; order Siluriformes; family Auchenoglanididae; genus Notoglanidium; species Notoglanidium macrostoma. The sequence continues at coordinate 24,294,999 of JAQQZR010000037.1, read as the reverse complement.
GTTATTAAGCAATTCCCAAAAGAACCCCCGAAGAGCCTGCAGAGTGATCGTATTTACTGAAAGTTGTTGCTTGTTCTTTTCTTCTTTAAGCTTAGAACTTGTCAGGAGTTTAACATTTAGCTTCTTGGTATTTGGTTCTTTAAGGCTTCGTCAGATAGTTAAGTTTTTTTTTTTTTTGCATACCAAAATAGTTTGAGCAGGAACCCTTTCTGATATGTGATTTGTTGTAGGGTTCTTTATAGAGCTGTTAAGTGTTCCCAAACAACCAAACCAAAGAACCTTTGAGTTCTAAATCATGTACTGTAAGTGTTTATGAATGCATTATGAACTCCTATGAAAGAACTGGGTTCTTGAAGGGTTCTTCTGATAATTAATGGTTTATTGATCCTCTGCATGGAATCCTTTCTGAACCGTTAGGGAACCTTTAAGTGTTCCCCAGAGGCACAAATAAAGAAGCCTAAAGGGTTCAAATTTTCTAATTAAAATAAAAATATCTAAAAATAAATTCTTGGAAGAAGACGTGTGCTTATGGAGTTATCTGAAACGTACCATATCAACATGAATAAAAATAACTTGAATTTGACTTTTTATTTCATTTGAAATTAAATTAGTAAAATGTAAAAGATACAGTATATATTGTTTTGGTGAAAAAGGTCTTAAACCTGTGTTTTCCAAACGGTACTTGGTTCTCTGACACTCCTCACGCAAGCAGCGGAGAACCCTGATTGCCTGGTGTGAGTGCTGTGGGATCTGAGGGGTTCATCAGGAGATCCAGCTGATTTCAGTAAGACGTTCCACACTGATGTGTCATTGGGTTCTGGGTTTATATATATATATATATATACACACACACACACACATTTATAATTATGTTTCTGTTCCTGAGTGGTTTGCCTGCAGCTCTGAGATTTGTGGTATAAAAACATTAGTGTGTGTTTGGATGGTACAGGGACTCTGCCCTGGCCAACAGGAAGTACATTCCAGTGCGTCCTGTTTGTGGCCGTCTCTGTCTTCCTGCCCGGAGCAGAACCGTGTCTGTGATAACCTACAATAATACATCAGCACTGGCACTTAATCACAGGACACACTGACCTCAGATCAGACCACAGACACTTAATCACGACCGTGTGTGTGTGTGTGTGGGTGTGTGGTGCCCTGTGATGAACTGGTGTCCCACTCTGCGTTCCCGGGACAGACTCCGGACCCACCCTGACCCGGAGAACATGTTTACTGAAGATGAATGGATCATTTTGAGGAGAATCTAAATGCTCATTTCAGTGTGTTTGCACTCTTAGGGGTAAAAAGGTCACGTGTGGAACCTGTAGGACTTCTCCTGTCGTCTCTCTGAACTGCTGCAGAACTCGATCGTCCTCAGACCCACACTCTAATGTTGTGTGTAGTTTCTCCTCACCGTTTCTGTTCTTGCACCTGACAACTACTGAACCTGATCCATTTCTTCAAACAGGAAGAAGTTTGTCAAAAAAGTAAAACTCAGTGGTGCTCATATGCGGATTCTACAAGGATTTCCACACGGTGTAGCTGGGAGAAAGTGTGAAGTTCTCATACGAGGACTGTGGGGTCTCATCACGCTAGAACAAAAGAACCCTTACTGACACGAAGAACCCAATTAAGAATAAGAGGATGGTGTTTTCTGATTTGGAGGTTTCTAGCTGCTCTTCTGTGGAAGAAATGACACATTGATCAAATTGCAAAGGAAAGTTGTTTATTTATTTATTTGCATTTTTAAACTTTCTTCCATCCAGATTATGGATGCTGTACACACACACACACACACAATCAGCCAAAAGAATGTATACACACTTCAGGAAAAGAAAAATTTGTATAAATATTTTAATGCTAAATTTATCACGACATCATGAGATTAACGCAAGTTCTCTTCTACGGTTACGAGAGGAGCTCAATGTGGTGGCCGTCAGCTTCCAGACGTGTGTGTGGAAGCGTTCCTGAAGTGTGTGTACAGGTTTTTTGCTGACTCTGTGTGATTTAAACGTTTCAACAAACTTTCTCTTTTTTTCTGGTCAAATCATTTTTCCACCTCTGTGTCTGAACCGTGACGTGACGTGACGTGACGTGACGTGATGGTGTCCTGTACGTTCGCCAAGTTTACAGATAAACTGAGATGAAGCGTGGTACTGACGGCGCTGCTCGCTCCTGCACTGCTGTTCGCTGCTCGCTCTGATTGTGTTTCAAGCCTGAACTCGACTGGACTCTGTTAAACGACACTCACGCTCTCCATCTACATTCCAATTAACATCTGTAATGGAACAGGGAAAGATTCCTGCTGTTATTCCACAAAAGTGCTGATTAAACGCTCATGGAATGGGTTTGACCAGTTTAAATGGGAACGTTGTGCAGGCAACGCTCTGAGAACGTTAAAACAAACATTGAACAGGATAAAATATGTCATTGCACAAGTTCAACAAGATTAAGTGTGCAACTTTTATACCTGATGCGATAAAAAATAAATAAGGTAAAATAGAACAGCAAATAAGGTAAAATAGCAATAATTAGCAATAACGTACCGAACAGCATGAACTGTGTCCGGCAGCTCATGCGGTTCGTTACGTTATTGCTGCTTATTGCTATTTTATCTTATTTATTGTTAAAAATAAACCACTATAAAGCATAACATTCACATTCAACATTATCGTGTAATTTCAACATTTCAACACGTAATACAGCAGAATCCGAAAATCCAAATCCCAAAATCCAGACCTGATTTATTGTTATTATTGTTGTTCTGTTGCACTTGGACATGAGCTGGAGCTGCTGTATGATCCAATGATTAGTTCCATTCAGTTACTGGGACACAGTGGACTCCTGACCCCTCAGATTGGACCCCTAAGGTTAGACTGCTTGGATAGAACCTCGCTGATTGGACCCCTTAAATTCGATTGAGAGGTCTAATGGACAGAAATGTGGCACGAAGGCTGCAGTGTTTGGATTGGACTGAGGAACGTGGCTCCATGTCTTGGCCGTGTTTACAGATCTGTGCCCATTGTGAGTCACCGAGTCACCGACTCGCTGAGTCACCTTCCGCTGGCTCGTTTATTTTACTTGCTTTGTGGGAATGTTGGAGTGGATCCAGCGCAGACCCGAGTTCATGTAGGAGACTGACTGAGAGAGAGAACAATGAAGAGGCCTACACTGGTCATCTGCGTCTGCAAGGAATCATCTCCTTCGGAGTCACATCAGAGTTTTGACCATAACCGTGTGTTGTATTTCAGGTACCGTACATGACACGGCTCAAGCAGTACCCTTAGTCTGGGCCGTACATTCCCAGTGCCTCATGTTAGCATCATGCTAGTGATGATGTTAAATGGAAATCATGAACAGGCAGGTGCTTCTTTAGTAACATGAGCTCAAAATTTTCAAGCCAAAGAGAATATTTATGAAATAACACAAGTCCTGTAATGTGATTTTTGCTCAGATCTTTTGTGAGACGAGGTGTTTACTGTCTTTACGACAGAAGTGACGACAGAACGTCTGTATTTAATACACCGTAGATCTGATTTATAGCTGAGCGTCGTGGCTGCCGCCCATCACCGTAAATCCTCCTCAGAAAGTTCCACAAGCTCCTGCGTCCAGGACGAGATTCGGGTGGGTCTCCGCGTCTGTCTAGACCGGAAGAGCGCCGCAGGAAGAGACCGTAATTAGCAGCGAGGTTTGATATCTGCAGTTTATCTACATCAAAGCTGAGGTTCTCTCTGTGTTCTCCTTCGGGACCAAACACAGGAAGTTGATGATAACGAGCGCTTAGGCCATGGTTTAGCTCTTTACTGTAGCTGGGAGATGTTTCCCACCGTCCCTCGCCTCGGCCACACTTGCAGGATGACAGGGACAGTACGGCTTCTTACGCTATCAGACCTTATCCGATGTCATTAGTCTTTATCCGATGTTAGTCTGACGTGAGACAGGCCAAGGCAGCATGTGAAGGTTTTCTTAAAAAGCAAGAACCCGGTTTAACTTGTGCTTTAATCATTGCCTGTGACTCAGATCATAATTTGAGGCAAAACAAGTGTTTCAATATGCCAAAAGTTTGTGCACCTGTATTTCAAAATGATTAGAGCTTTTATTTGTGTCATTATCACAAAAAACAAAAAATTTAATCTTAGCAAAGTACAGTAAAATTTTATTATTATTATTGACCATAACAAATATTAAATTATAATTGCATGGATTTACCAATGTTCGATCTGTTTTGCATCTTAAGATATTTATTGTAAAACACTAAAAGTTTGATTTATAATATAATATAATATAATTGCAGAATCTTTTTCCACTTTTTATTTCACTAAGAACTTTTTCATGTCTCCTGCTGTTTGGTAGAATGTTTCTAAAAAGTGAATCTCTCTGGCAGGATTTCCTCCAGTTCTTTCTCTTCCACTCTTCATGAATGCTGGTTGTTACTAATCGCTCTGTCTATTATCACTTTATCTCCTTCTCCACATCAGTATGTTCAGGTTTGGTGCACGAGAGCCGTTATCCTGATTCTCACTTAATCTTAAATAAGTTATTAGACATTAAGGAGGAACATGTTCCGATCAGTTAAGTACAGCATGTCAGGGGTGTGTAAACTTTTGAGTGTTGATAAAGAGAATGTACCTGAGAGTTACTGTCACAATTTAGACTGTATTTAATTATTCAGTGAAAGTTCTAACCAAAAAACACCATTACACAAGTGTGGAAAGGGGTACAAACTTTTGCCCTCAGCTGGATATGATCTTGATTTGAGCTATTCGCAGTTTAAACAATGTTTATAAGATAAATGACTCTGAGACGGAGGTCATGTGACTGGGTCTTTAACATTTGTTTAATGTTACCAGTCGCTGTGAGTTGTAAAGGTTTTTATCTGCCGCACATCATCTCTGTGTGATACATGTCATCTTTACATGCTGAGAAGAAACCATGTTCAGCTCTGTTCCAGATTTAGTTAAAATAAAAAATGGCATGATGAAGTGATGATGGAGGAGAGACGGACTCGGCCCAGAAAAATAACTCCTGTATTGTTGTGTATAAAGAAACAATAATCATATTTTCCAATAATCCTGAAAGGAACTTGAGCTTGTGGAGGTTGTACTCCAGCCAACGGTCGATAAATATGAAGCACATGGAAAGTGGAGTAGTCATTTTTATTCCATATCTCTCTGACCTCAGTAAGGGGTTCGGAGGGACTTTCAGGTCTGACAGGCAGACAATGAGGCTCGTACCGATCTCACCGTAATAATGCCCTAATTGGACAAAAACAGGAAGTAGACAAGCAATATCTATCAACTGGTTTCCTCTTTAAACTCCATTTGTTTTGGGCTGCCAACCCACAGCGAGACGCTAAACAACATTCCTGCCTGCGCAGCTATCACTGAGGAAGTTTTATATCAAAACAGAGTTCAGACCTGCTCACACATTCCGCACTCCGGCACGCCGGCACGGGCTAAAACTGGCTCCTAACTTCATACAGTAGGAGAATCTCTTAGAAATTCATGTTCTTGCCTTCATTTGAAACTATTTTTGTCTAAAAGCAGGACTCTAGACGTTCTCACAAACAATCCTCAATCCTGCTGTTTGCAGTATTCAGTTATAATTTGTTTTACTGCAGTAAGGCGCTACGGGGCACGCTCAGAGAGGAAATTAATACACCACATGGCATGCTGTAATAGAAAAATAAGCAACGAGGTGGCACGATGAAACCGAGTTGCTGTTACACCCTGAAGGTGATTGTTTTCCTCTAACAGCGGGTCAAAAGGGTTTTATTCCTCTTACACCACAGCACTGTCGTGGAACGTCGGTGAAACGACTGAGTTCCTGTTGTCACTTACGTTATAGCAGCTGTAAGCACTCGCTCTCCTTATTCTCTCTCTCCCAAAGTGAATAAGGCAAAAAAAAAAAAAAAACAAGAAGTTTAAACTCCTCCGTTAGGTTGGAAAACTGTTACTGTTGCAAAGCGCGGACACTGGAGACTCCTTTCATAAACATCCCTGTGAAAGAGCCGTCACTATGGCAACAGTAACGTATTAGTTGTAAATGAAGCTGTGATGTGCAGCTGCACTACTGTCAGAGCCGCTGTTCTAGAGAATGCACTGGATTAAAGGGAACCTGGTAAACAGAGCGCTTCTTTTCTGGAGGAGACTCGGTGATGATTTTAGTTGTTCCGTCTCGTTACTGAGTAAAAGTTTGAAATAGGAAAAGCACAGAAAAACACATCATTTTCCATCCTCACAGCCTGTTTCAGTCCCTGACTTCTTTCTCTATTTGACTTTTCTGCATCACAAGGAGAATGTTTATCAGGCGGGACAGGAGATGATCTTATTTGTGTTTAATTTACTGAATGATCCCCGACACTTTTTATCCTCTCTCCATTTTCTCTCTCAGATCCTCTCTGGATGCCTGATTTACTCGTGTCAGGACAAGGACATCTGCCCATGAACTAAGCGCATGACGTCAGTGACGATGCGACTGCCCCTCCTCCTCCTCCTCCTCCTCCTCCTCTGAGTTATAAATTAGTCTTTAACCTTCATCATGCATAGTGAGGCTGAATCATCTACATCTGACTCTCCTCTGTCCCCCGGCACAAGTGAAAGCGGGGTTCCACCCTGGCATTGTTCCACACGTCACATCATCACACCCAGGAGACAGAAGAAAAGAGGGCGGAGCTGTCGATCACATGATCATGAGTATTTGTGTCTGTCTTTTGGGTCTTCATTAACTCAGTTTGGATCGTTTCAGTGACTCAGTTCAAATGAAAGATTCATTCATCCATCCTGATTCACTGATTTATTCACTCTCATTTTGCCCAAATTGATGTGTGACAGTTACACTACTGATTCATGCTCACGTCAAACACCTTGAACTTATCATCATTACTAATCTGTATTAATTACATATAACATGTAACATGTACAATAACATGTTGATGTTTAGTAAAATAAGAAGGTATGTTGCTTGTATTGTTCACTGTGATCTTGCTGTCAGAAAATTTACTCCATTAGTAAATTTTACAATTTTACTGAGATTATACTTGGAGTAAATCTCAATTACTCCAATGAGATTAATAGTCTCACTGAATCAAATCAATGAACAAAACAGCAGAGAATCCACAAACTGGAACAATGAATGAAGGTTAGAAGGTGAAACTGTGAATACGACTTTCACAAGTATAAACAGAATAAACCTTGCAGATGATAATAAAGCATAATAATATGAAACGAGCGACGCAGAATTATGAACGAATTATAAGCAGTAGTATTTTAACTGAAAGCGAACCTTTGGTAAGCTTCATCCTTCACTCACTACACATCATAACCTCTGGTGTGCTGCATGTGATATTTGTTTATTCACTATCACTCGCTGGTTTATCAGTTCATCACCTGGCCCACAGGACAGATTTATGCGTGTGTCGTCCTCCTGTTGGTTGATTTTAGATGAGAATCCCAGCAGCGCTCACACTCTGAGATTTAATCACAGCCTTATCGCAGCTTCGCCCCGGACTGTCTTTGGTCACTGTGACACTAAATCAGACAAAGAATTATTTGAGAAGGTTTAATTTTCTCTGTGACAGTAACATCGAGCTGAAAAGCGTCCGGTTAAAGCTGAGCGTAGGCACAAAACAAAATGCCGGTTTGATTCTCTGTAATGTTGGAAACTTCATGTTTTAGAGAATTATATGTGAAGGACAAACATAAATCTGCTGTCTTGTATATGTTCAGGATCTGGAGCTCAGCGGTATCCAGCTCTGTTTATTACAGTTTTTTTGGATTGCTTAAGCACGATTTTCAAAACAGGGCCCGTGTTTTCAAAACAGTGCACACAATTAGC
>JAQQZR010000037.1:24262364-24280521 GCA_030068235.1 Notoglanidium macrostoma | reverse complement strand
TCTGGGTGTGTGTGTGTGTCTGTGTGCGTGTGTGTGTCTGTGTGTGTGTGTGTGTGTGTGTGTCTGTGTGTGTGTGCTTGTGTGTGTGTGTGTGTGTGTGCGTGTGTGTGTGTGTGTGTGTGCTTGTGTGTGCATGTGTGTGTGTGCTTGTGCGTGTGTGTGTGTATGTGTGTGTGTGTGTGTGTGTGCATGTGTGTGCGTGTGTGTGCTTGTGTGTGCATGTGTGCTTGTGCGTGTGTGTGTGTGTGTGTGTGTGTTTGTGCGTGTGTGCGTGTGTGTGTGTGATCTCCACCTTTTTCATCTCCGTCTCATTTCTGTGGAGCCCGAGGCGTGCCGTTTCTCGTGTAAAATGTTCTGTGAGAATGGGATGAGTCACAGGCTTTCTTTGACTGAGTGTTTTGAAGTGTTTACATGTTGTAGGTAGACGCTCTGGAGATAACGTCTGTCCCGTGTCATTGTGGAACCTTTAGAGGTTCCTCCAGTAGGACATACAGTTGAACTCTGATAGAGTTAACCTTTAAAGTTTAAATGACAGCAACAATAAAGCTGGACATTTTTGTCATTTTATGACTTTATGGTCGTAGACTAATTTTGAAAAAGTTTCTCTACTCTTCTAACAGACTTCATCGGTGATGTCCTGAGAGAGAAGTTTGTTCACTCGGTGCATTACGCAGGGTGTGTTTGTATCTTTCAGGTTCGTTTATTCATTTTAATCCCCTCTGACTTTTTCATTCAGGGGAGAAAAGAGCAGCCTGTCAGAATCCATCAAAGCCTGCAGACTCTTGACGCACTCGTCCCATTGTGGGTGAAAGGAGAGAATGAGGGATTGTGTGTATTAAGCAGGGTGGAGTGAAGATGGAGGACGGCGAGGGTGCGTGATTCAACGAGAGGCAATCCAATCTGTGCTGTCGAGGTTAGAGACGTTTTCTCATTGTCCTGTCAGATGCATACTAATACGCTTCAACCTATGTGAAGGTCGACTGCACTTCCTCCTCCTCATCATCTCCCTCTCTCTCTCTCTCTCTCTCTCTCTCTCACTCTCTCTGTCTCTCTCTCACTCTCGCTCTCTCTCTCTCTCTCCTCTCGCTCTCTCTCTCTCTCTCACTCTCTCTCTCTCTCTCTCTCTCACTCTCGCTCTCTCTCTCTCTCTCTCACTCTCTCTCTCTCTCTCTCTCTCTCTCTCTCACTCTCTCTCTCTCTCTCTCTCTCCTCTCTCTCTCCCTCCTCTCTCTCTCTCACCCTCTCTCACTTTCTCTTTCTCTTCCTCTCTCTCTCTCCCTCTCAGACATTTCATTTCTGCCCAGTTTTGATTTATGTCTTGTTCTTGTAGAGTTTGACACTGAATTAATCTTGTTAACATGCTCTGTTTGTCATTTCTCTGTCCATAGTAAACACTCAGACGGATGATTTCTGATGTCTTGCTCTCTTCTACTCTCCTCACTGCATCCTGCTTTATCTCACTTTATCTCACACTTGTTTCCGACAACAGGAGAGAGTAGGACAAGTGTGAAGACAAGTGTGAAGGAGCAAACGGACAACCTGATTTACTTAGTGTGTATCCCAGACCCAGCCCTGACCTTATCTCTCTCACAGTGTGTGTGTGTATGTGTGAGGGAGAGGAGCGGGTTTGTGTGTTGGTGACATCACTATCAGGGAGGATCTGAATGGACAGGAAAGTCAATTAGAGTTTAACTGAGTTTACCAGCTGGATAGAGGGAGGGAGAGGGAGGGAGAGGGAGAGGAAAAAGGGGGAGGAGAGTGAAAAAGAGAAGAGACAGACAGAGGAAAGGAGAGGCGCAGTTACAAAACCAGGGAATTTTGCCGGTGAGTGAAAAGTTTATGCTGGTTCCTCAGGTTTCCTCTCCTGTCCGGATCCGGCTGTTCAGGAAGACAGCAGTGCTCCAGCACTCAGAGGAAAGCCGTGGATATTTTTTAAGCAAAGCCGACAGCAGGATGAGTGTGTGAACACACAAGCTGAACCGTCTCTCTGTCCATCCATCATCCCTCCATCCTTGACCTTAGCATGAAGTCGAGCCTGACGCTGACCCATGACCCCGACACAGACCCTGAGTGAGACACAGAGCTGAGCGACGGCACTGACGAGTCCACGAGAGGCGAAGGTGTGTAACGCTGGAGCTCAAGGACAAACCATGGACTCTGCAGACCACCCACCACACCTGGGCGTGAGTAAACACACACACACACACTTATACACATCGTTCTTATCCTACAATCACAGATCATACGTTCTGACTCATGTGGACGCAGAGTCCATTTGGAAGTTTCTTACATTTTCATATCGTCATGGCCATTACAATCTCAGAAACTCAGAGTGACCTGCAAAGTTACAGCACAGCCGTCTATCCTCATTTCCTGCCATTTTTATTCTTATCTTATTTATTGTTAAACAATAAAGTAAGCAGAAAATTAACATCACAAATAAACTAAAATTAAATTTACAATAAAGTCTGTTTATCTATCAATCGCTGGAGTCTGAAACAGAAATGTAAAGCTGCAGCCGTTCCACAGGAAGAACGTCGGGGTTCGGATGAGGCAGACGGGAGAGAAAATCTCCCCAAAGCTGTTCTTATGGACTTTTATGGATCTTTTATCTGTAACTTTCACACACTGCAGCAATACAGTAAAAAGTAGTTCCGCTTCCTTTACACTTTCCTGAAGGTTTTGTGGTATCCATACGACATCAGAGACACACAACTACCATAAACTCCTCCCTCTGAAAAAGTAGTTCCATCTCTGAAAGGAGCGATTCCTCACCTGTACAGCTTCATTTACACACAAACACCTTTAACTGAAGACTTCAGGAAAGTGTCTGGAAACTTCTGTCCTCACTGAGTCTGGACTAAACAAACACACACACACATACACACACACACACGCTCGCGCGCACGCACACACACACAGTGCAGAGAGATTAGACATGATGGATACTGATGGAGGTTAAGATTGAATGATCATCAGGAACATTTGTCGTGACTGATTTACTCCACTCGTCCCTGCAGACCCTATTCAGAAACAACTCTTGGCAAGAATCACAACGTGTGTGTGTGTGTGTGTGTGTGTGTGTGTGTGTGTATACATGCGTGTGTGTGTGTGTGTGTGTGTGTGTGTGTGTATGTGTGTGTTTCAATGTTTCTGTCAGTGTGTCTGGTCAGTGTGAGGATGTTTATGTCTCTCTCTCTCTCTGTACCGTTGGTTTTTCAAAATCAAAAAGGTCCCCAGGGCGTCTGGTTGAGAATAAAGCTGTGTACCAGGACTGGGATCCTGAGCAACGCAACCAACAGATCACGCAGTCAGGATCTTTTACTCTCATGTATTCATGAGCTAGCGTAACATGACCATGAAGACGAATGTTAAGATGAGTGTGGGGTGCTGTGTGATGTGTTTACAGCATTCACTGATTCATCTGTTCATGCCTGGTCAGAGTTGCAGCAGGTTAAATTACACCACAGAACAGAACGGAATAAATTTACTAGAGGATGACACTACCTGTGTGAGTGAGATGATAAAACATTCCCACACACATCTGGAGCTGAGAGTGAGTATGGACTGGAGTGATGAAGATGAGGTAGAGGAACCGTCAAAGCTGCAGTTCACACACCAAGCTCACACTTTTTAAAACTGTAGTTTAGGCCACGCCCAATTCAGGTTTAAATCCAAATACAATTACAGATACAGAGTCGCACACTGTTACACTCCTAAGATACATACACTGTGTGTGTGTGTGTGTGTGTGTGTGTCAGTCCCATTTTGAACAATGATATATCCATTTTAGAGGAAAACTGCCAACAGGAAGTAGAGTGGAGATAAGCTGAAAGAGAGCAGGGAAGTGAAACAGCACACAGAGGTCGAGTGATAAACTCCACATTCCTACATCACCGCCCCGGCACGAGCCTCGCTCCTGTGTGTGTGTGTGTGTGTGTGTGTGTGTGTGTGTGTGTGTGTGTGTGTGTGTGTTCGAGTTGTTCCTACTCCTGACCCAGGGTCAGCCTGTAACCCGACTCACTCCCTTTTTCACTCCCTGAACCCCGAACTCGAGTTCCTTCGGAGGAAACGGCTCGGAGGAGATCGGTGTGTCCGACTCTCTTTCACTCTCTGAATGTAAACACAGCAGACGCACGGAGCTCAGACACTTCAGGAGACTTCAGGACTGAAAGGAACACAGCAGTCAGGTTCAGTCTGTGTTCAGTTCGGTATAGACATGCGGTTCAGTAACACTGTGCTGAGTTATAGAACACCGTATTCAGGGGGGCTTCTCAACCTCACAGTCAGGGACCACAACAGCCGGAAAATAAATTCCTCAGTTCAGATTTATTTTATGAACATAATCCAACTATTCAAATATTAAGCCCATTATTTAAATGCCTGCAGTAATATGTTGATTTATCAGCGTTTTATCTTCCAAAACTTTCTATCAGCAGAATATATTAAAGTCCACACTGATATTTTATTAGGATTTGGCTTTGAGTTATTAAAGTGTGGATTAAACCCTTTCATTCCAAGGGACCAGACTAACAGACTAATGCATTATGTCTATATGAACTAGTATATAAATCTATAAGTAATACAGATGCAGTAATATGTATATATATAAAGGCTTTATTATTGGTGAGTTGTGATTTCCACCAATGTTGAAGCACCAAAGTTTAAAAAAACACCATGTGTAAAATCTCTGGTTCTGCTTCACAGAGCCCACAGTGAGAAGGCGTAGTTAATCTGTTTACACTCCAGGAGAGGAGGACTTTCTGCTGCTGATTGTCCAGAGATCATCATAGTTTTACTGAGGAAAGAGAGTGAAGGAGAAAAGAGAACAGAGATGTATTTAAATGCAGGAATTTAACGCTCATTAATCAGGAAGGGATTCGGTGTGAACAGAGGCAAAATCCAAAGACTTTTATTTTGAAAGTTCATATGTGACCAGGAGCTGATACATTACCTGGAACAACCATGTTGTCATAGTGACAGTCGTTCCATCGTAACCAGTCTCTCTTTTTTTCTCTCTGATGTTAAGACACAGCGCTGATACTGGAGACTCCTTCCATAAATGTTAAATAAACACCTTTCTCCTTACAGAAAATTTCACCATATCAACACTATATGTTCACTGTACACATCCCTGTGAACGAGCCGTTGCTATAGAAACGATGACGTATTAGAACGAGTGCATTAATATAAAGCGGCGCTGCTGTCAGAGCTGCTGTAATAGAGAATTAATCAACACCTTCTGACCAATCAGAGTGCAGAACTCAGCAGCGTGGGGTAAACCAAATTAACATGTTCAGAGTTTATTAAAAGAGTAAATCCAGCTAAATATTTTCATCACTCTGGTGTTAATTATTAATCTCAGTGTTTCTCGTTCTGCAGAAACATTTCACTTTACAGCTTTTATTCCTGTCTGATGTGCATTTTATCTCAGACTCGGATGCCGTAGCAGTGACTTGACACTTTTACCTTCTATGACATAAGGAGCTTGTTATCATTACAGAGCTGTTTGCTGTTTTAGCACTGATGGCATTTAGAGATACAGATAGTACCAAAGTTCAGCCTCATTGTTTGCATATTGTTTTTATTACCAGGTTAATCTGAGGTCGATTGCATGTTATCATCTCCCAGGTCAAATCTAATGTGATACTGTGACAGGTGTGTAGATCTTAATGTGGATGTTACATGATAAAACCATAAAAGTCTCCCGCTAATTGAGGTTTGATAGAACAAATGCTGTGAAACCCATTTCATTTATAGCTGTCACCATAACAGACTGACAATAAAGATCTACAGAGGTGTTAAATGTGGCTAAACTCCACCTGACAACACGATAACGCCATATTGCACAACAGTTAAAGAGAAAGTAAAGCAGAGTACAATAAGAATAAGAAATCGCAAGTTATTTTTATTTCCTTTCCTATCTACCTCTCCAACAGGACTAACAGGACATACGTGAGGTCCTAAATCAAAGCGTACAGCCATATCCTCTGCTCTGCTCCTGCTTTTCCCTCAGCTGCTGTTTCTGCAGTTACTGCCACTTACAATAAACACCAATAAATTTGCAAAAGAAACATACTGAGGTACAGTTTTATGGTTATGTGTTACTAGTGAGGGAAATGTTGTAAATCTGTAGATATAGTGCAGTATATCAGGACTGGGAGTTTAACTGAAGAGTGAGACCCAGCAGCGTAGGGTGCCATTACTTTTGATCAGTATACAAGTGTGAGAATAATCATGTGAAATAGATTAATTTCTTTGAGAACCTTAAATGACTCTCATTTCCTATCGCACTGCTTTCTGCTTCCTATAATGTACAGTCAATTGCAGAATTATTGGCACCCTTCATGAAATTAGTAAAATATACTAATATCACATGTACTTAGTTTTTATTCAAATGCAATTTATTTTAAACATCATTTGTATTATTCACACAAAGAGTTGGTGAGGAACACACTTTTCTTTCTCTCACCCTCAGTAAGTCTTGTTTTTGTACACATAGTCTGCTTTTCTCCTTTCTAGGTCCACAATGTTCCTTGCTAGGCTTCTAGTTCTGATGACCTTGCTGCTACCTCCAGCCTTGTCAGGTCACCAGGGGGATTCTGGTCACTCTGATGGGAACTCAGGAGTCTCTCTAGAGCCCAGTTTGGCCCAGACCATCCAGAACCTGCTCCTGACCCGACTGGGCCTACAGTCCTATCCTAACCCTCGCCCAGGAGCAGTGGTACCACAGTATCTCCTGGACCTCTATCGCTTCCACACTCAGCAGTACCACCTAGTAGAAGATCCAGATTTCAGCTTTCCTGTGGAGCATGTACAGGAGGCCAACACAGTCCGCAGCTTCCACCATGCAGGTAAGATCTGTTTGTTCATGAAGAGACCTGATTATTTTTATTAATTCGCTGTTATTAAAATATAGAAATGTGAGGAAGACTGTGTGAATCAGACTCGAGTCCCTTATTCTCTGAAGCCCAGTGCTGTTTGACTCGATTCAGACTAATAGCTTATACCTCACAAGCTGACCCACGTTTTCTGATCCCTTACCTGTGAATAAAGTATTTGAAACATTTGAAAGTGAATAATAACTTTCATTATAGAAACTTTATCAGAGGAATCACTTTAGGACTCTGGGCTTGACTCAGACATCCACCACAGCTTGGGACTCTGGACTCAGACTGTAGCTTAGGACTATTGACTCGACTTGGACTGTGTGGCTTGTGACTCCACACTCGACTTAGACACTACAGCTTAGGGTCATTGAATTGACTCAGAGTCTACATGTTTAGACTCTGGATTTGACTCAGATTATACAGCTTCACACTCTGGACTCGACTCTGACTTTATGCCTCGGGATGTCCAGCTGGTGTGTAAGTAACCCTAACTTTAATGAAACTTTTTCTTTCTTTTCTCTCCAATTGCAGTGTCTTCAGACCTTCACAACCCTGCTGAGAAGAAAAACAGGATCCATATAGCTTTTAATCTGTCCTCTATTCCTTCCTATGAGAATGTGGTCTCAGCAGAGCTGCGTTTTCTGCGTGGAGGAGCACGCCGGGGTTCAGAACCTCACACTGCCAGTCTATATGCCTGTGGTGGTGACACTGAGCCCAAATGTCTCCATTCACGAAAGCTAGTTATAGAACCCTCGGGGTCGTGGGAGGCCTTTCCTCTGAATGCAGAACTGTTTCAGCAGTTGTCTTATAATGCAGGGAAAGTGTCCTTTATCTTGGAACTGACCTCAGACAATAGCAGTCAGACTGTGGAGGACATGGACTCAGAGGGACACCTGAGAGTGCGCAGGTCTGCAGATGAAGATGACTACAACTGGGCACGGCAGAGACCACTTCTGGTCACTTACAGTCATGACGGACGCAGTGAGCCACTAGTTACATTTGGAAAGAAGAAGAGCCCCAGGGGTAGGAGGGGAGGGAACAGGGCTAAAAAGCTCAGAGGTCAGGGGCCACAGGTAAGCTGGCTTGATGTGTGGACAGACAGACGAGTAAAACGGAATAACGGTGGTCGGGCAGCCAAGCTGAAACGACTGTCTCGCTCTCGATGCCGCCGCCATCCCCTCTACGTGGACTTCAAAGATGTCGGGTGGAACAAATGGATCGTAGCACCGACTGGTTACGACGCCTTCTTCTGTCTGGGTGAGTGCCGCTTTCCTCTCGCCGACCACATGAACTCATCCAGCCACGCCATGGTGCAGACCCTGCTGAACTCGGTTAATGGAGCTGTGCCTCGAGCCTGCTGTGTGCCCACGGCCCTCAGTCCCATCGCACTCCTTTATCTGGACCAGGAGGATCATGTGGTGCTGAAAAACTATCAGGATATGGTAGTGGAGGGCTGCGGCTGCCGGTAGCAAGGGATGGATAAAGAGGCAAAAAGCGATAAAATGCAAAAAAGAAACATCACATTCTACAAGGCCTTAGAGGACTTTCCCACAAATCTCTGACTCCAAGCTTTCAGTTACTGTCCAGTAGCGGCGTATTGCTTTGTTCACAAAGCAGTGCAAATCTGATTTATTACTTAAATCCAATTTTTTAGATTCTCAGGGCTAAATATATGTATGTGCGTTTAAAATGCATCAAGATTTGTTATACAAGGATGTAGCTAATCACTTATGAAATCGCTAATCAGTGTGCCTGGGACATCAATATATGGGCACCAACTTCTAAAATCTCTGCCCTCGTTACACAATCCACCCACACACAAAGAAATCCAGGTTTATACAAAGTTAAGTTTTTTTAATAATCCCACACTAGTGTTGTATCATGACTTGCTTTCATGTCTATGTTTTTGTTCTAATTTCTGATCTCAAGAAGCAGTGCACTAAAGTGGAAGTTTTTTTTTAAACGCTAGCACACCGCCCTCAGAAACACTAGAGACACGTGTAGGTCTTTATAATCCCACTCGCACTGTACCTGCCCACCTTATTTTCTCACATCATCTTCTCTGGGAGAGAGTGTGCAATGTGATGCTCCTCTTTGTGTCTCAGTGAAACTCAAAACAGATTAGTTAACATAGAAAAAAATAGTAGTGTAATTAAAACCACTATTACACTGACCAGGCAGTTACTAAGGATGAATAATACCCCCTTCCAACCCATGTGAAGGTGCTAGTGCGGGTTTGGAATTTGTTCAACTTGCAAACCTTCTAATAGCCAGTTTGCTTTATTGCTACTCAATGGGCTAGAAAGCCATCACAGAGCCACATCATTATATCACTGTATAGGTCTCCACTTTCCCAGCCATGCTAATGCCGCTAGCCAACCATGCTAGTTAGCCATGTTAGCGCCGTTGGCCACAGTAGTACTGCTATTCAGTCATGCTAGCACAAGTTGTAGTACTGTAGTTGTTGTACTAGTTAATGCTAAGTACAACAACAACAACGATGGCCTACATTGTCTCTTTTTCTTCTTCTTCTTTGGATTAGGCAGATTAGACAGTACACTAGCTATATTAAAAAGAAAATGGAGATTACAAAGTTTTAGTTGGTCTTGTTGGTCATGATAACCCCACCCCCAGCCCATGACGTAAGCGGTTCTTAGTACTAGACCAGCAAAATGCTGGTGCCACACTGGACCCAGGATTCCTAGCTGAGAGTTGGTTCTTTGGCTGTTGAAATGTGAAGCCCTGTTTCGAGATTAGGCCCCGTCTCTGAAAGGGGTCTGAGTGAACGCGTAAATGCACCACACAGCACCTCACGCTCGTCTTAATGTTTGTGTTAATGTTTGTGGTCTTTGTTTGTCTTGTGGGCTTCACATCTGACCACTCGCTCGTGAACAAATGAACGTAAAACTCTCCAGCTTGCGTGACATTTTTTTGAGATCTCAGTCCTGATACACACCTCCAGTCTCACGCAGATGCCCTGTGAATCTTTCTGACATCCGAAAACCTTCTAAAGAACATGAATGGTTCACCTCCTGATTGGATCTTTGGTGTCTGTATTTGCATCTGTACATTACCTTCTGAATAATGTGCTCGTATTCAGTGACAGTAAATGCTATAAAAATCTGATTTGAGCTGCTTTTCTGGACAAAGCTGACGTCGCTGTGTGTCTGTGTGTTCTTCTGCTCACCACTGATCCAGCTTCCTGTTCTGTTCTAGAACAATGACTGCAGCTCTATTTGTTTCTGTCTCTATCTGTCTGCATTGTTGTGTACTTCCTGTTCCTGTTTCGCACCTTCTTCTTCCTCTCAGTAGCGCCAGGTCACTTCAGTGGAAACACGGAGCTTCTGGATAAAGGAGGTGAGACACTTTGATGGACTTCACCTTGAAAAGAAGCCTGACGTCAAGTTCACTATTCACACGTAAAAGTCCAATGATGTGCAATTATAGAAAGGACTGGAACACGAGCACTTCACAGCAGAAAATATTTTACTAAACCTGACACTAAATTTTGAGTATCCTATTGTTTGAATGTATCCGTGTTATTGTTATTATTATTATTATTGTTATTAATATTATTTATGGTGTTATGTTAATTTACCCTGCAATCAAAGAAAACGTCACAGTCGCTAAACAAATAATATCTTAAAGTAAATCTAATTTAAGAGAGCATTTATTAATATCTATATGTGTATCTATTTAAATAGCAAATACATATTTAATCTTGACGAATATTGCAGATCCTCACAAATACACTGAAGGTCGTGTGTTCATTTCTGTATAAACTGATTCATCGAATCGTCGTAGTTTCCCATAAACATCCAGCTGTAAGTATCTGCTCCAACAGTTCTCATCCAATCATACATCTGTCTTCATAAAAAGTGAAATATTTCAAGTGGAAAAAAATCGGACTTCTCCGTGGTGCAGGATGTTCAGGTCATTAAAATGTTCTGATGATTTCCTGATTAATGCTTCACCACTGTGACGCCTCCGAGCTGCTTTTACACAACCGTCTGTGGAAATGTCTGATGTCTGAAGATGTGAAATGCAAAAAAATTAAAATAAACAGAAAACTGATCACACACACACTAAGATGTACCTGTCTGCTGAATATTGTTCCTTTATTCCAGTCTCTCAAACCTCACAGGAGCTTCTAGTCTTATGGAATATTTGATCATAACAATTAAACCAACATTTCATCCAAAACGCTAGACGAGTGTGATGTGGCTGAAAAATACTTTACTTTATAATAATATAATTTATATAGTGGTGAAAATGTTCCTGAACTGATATTTGTTTCTCTTTAGCATGCTTCTCAATCAAAAAGTAAAACTGATTAATTAATGATTTCATTCCAGTTCCTCTGAAAGACTCCGCACCTTCCTCTACGTTTATAACCTGATGGAGAAACAGCATTAGTGCTGAATGTGATATACGTTACAGGAAATGAGTCTCGCGCTGATTATCAGCGTCTTCCACAGCAGTCTCATCACCTGAGCTAAAAGTCTCTCAGGCAGCTTAAACTCGAGCCTCATCACCGCGTCTTCACTGCACTGATCGCTAACATCGCCGTGGAAATAATAACACACTCCTTACCTCACTTATTATTATTATTATTATTGTGTTACGTCCTATTCAGTCATGTAAACTCTTTAGAGCTCCGCCGTCTGCACGGAGTGTGTAAGCGCCCTTCTCTGTTTTGATGAGGATAATGATGATGAGGATGATGATGAAGATGATGTGGAGCAGGAGCCATTTTGACAGCCGACGTTTGATTAGATTGGTGCGTGTTTGGTGTGTACAGCATGGAAGTCTCTAAAAACAGTCAACTTGTCGCTGAGCTAATGAGGTTTTAGAGATCTTTACACAGACTGACTGCTTTTACTTAAACTGACTCCTTATACTACATCATCTCTGCAGACACACACCAAGGTGAGATTAGAAAAAAATACATTTTCATATCGATTTGTTCAAATGTACTTATGTTTTCTGAAAGTAGAGATGTCACAGGATTCTATTAGCAGAAATATTCTCACAAACACCCTGAGTTTGAGTTTAGTTTAGAAAAGGTGGTGCAGGAAAACAAAAATCTAAAATGACCTGAACTTAGCTTATGGTCTATAATTTGGGTTCTGAAGGCTTTTACAATATAAATGATCTTTATTAATACTGCATCAGTCATGATAATAATGAACATAATGAGTTAAAGATTTAACTATTGAGTTAATATGTAAATATTGCTGTCATTGACAGCTACCTCGTCTATAGCTCAGTTCAACTGTTAATACTATTCTCTTATTTGTGGACCTTCTAGGACAGATTTTGTTATTATTAATATCAGACTTTTGATTTATGTCTGCTTGACATTTATAATTCCACTTCATTCCTCAGATGGAAAATAAGTGCTGCTCGACTCCTTTAATGATTTGTTGCTGTGCGTGTAGAGAACATCTGTTAGCGTCGATTTATACACCGTGTAGGTCACATGATAACAGAAAGGTGACCTTTGACCCGGTGTGATGTTCTGCAGGTCGTGCTGAGGAATTGAAGGCGATAGAGCCGTCTTATCTTGTCAGGCGTGTGAGCTGGATAGTGCTGGCCTTGACCCAGTCAGACGTACAGAGCACCTTCCCAACACCATAAATCCACCGACATGGCCACGTTTCACGCTGCAGCTGCAGAGATGAGCCTGGATTCAGTTCAGCCGAGATCCGAGACTTACAGTGGCTTCATTTACTTACCAACAATTAGCCTTTAGTACATGAGGAACTGGTTGTAGGTGAGCGCTTAACTGAACCGTCATGCTCACAGTTAGAACGCTGTTATTTATATTTACACCACAGCACAGCTGATATCAGGAGGTGTTGATTAATTTTCTATTACTGTCTCTGGCAGTAGTGCAGCTGCACATCACAGCTTTACTTATACATCAAAGTCATCGTTTCTATAGCAACAGCCCATTCACAGGGAAGTGTAAAGCAGACGCTGATAATAAACAGATTAAAAAACGCATGTAATCGCTGATACGGTTTTCAGTAAGGAGAAGAATTTATGGAAGAAGACTCCAAATGCATAGAATTGTTTTTCTCATTATTTTCTCATATCAAAGTGAAAAGATTTATGAACATAATGGACTGTTCCGGACTGTTCAGAATGGAACCGCTGACAGAATGCACGACGGATTTGTTTCCGAGGAAAAGCGGTGTGTGAGGACTGTGTTAAATCCATTGTAGCATTTTAATGATTGACAGCTTAAAGAAGAACTGAAACACCTTTTTCTTCACTTAATCCTTCCTCTCATCTCATACTTCCTGCTCTTTGGAGAGTACTACTTCCTGTATATTTCATCAAGTTAGGATCAGTGTCACTTCTGACTAATGTAGACCTTTCAGCTCTTTTTCTGCTAGTTTAGGTTGCTGTACAATAAAACACTATAAAAAATAGCATGAAGTCTTATTCGGGCTTTTTAGCGTCTTAGGTGACCTTTTAAACTGTTTTACAATTGCAGCAAGGATAAATATTTTATAAGACCAAGCAGAATCAAAGCCAGTTTACGGAGTGTCAGAGACGGAGTGATGTGTTTCACTGGCCTGTCCCGGGCCGCCGGCGTAACTCTGTGTACTGAGCAAAATGGAAAGACCAGCGATGAAAAGCCGGATTTCTTGGCACGGACGAGACGCAGACTTTATGAAATTCTCATTAAAGCAAAGTGGAGAAATATTTCACCTGTCTGTCACACACAAGCATCAGCACTCCTCACACACAATCCTCACACTGACTTTACACACTGTATAAAACCCTGTAATAAACTCTGCACACTAACATTATAACTGCAGGAGCACAGTGCAGTGATGGCTGAGAGACTCGTTATCTGTTATAACCAAAATATGTGTTCTTCAGACCCAAGACTGATGTTCATAACACTACATGCCACCTACATGATAGTCAAACACTATACGATAGGCATGACATAATCCTACATGAACATTTATAACAGTTCTATCCAACTTTACCAGCATGACCTTCTCACGTCTGCTTCAAGAGTTAAAAACAGTTTTATGAACACTGTTTTGACAACATAATAAACTAACGCTGGCTCCACTGGCAGAAGTGTCAAAAGCCTACAATAATATTTAATTCCAGCATTCAGTGTCTGCATTAGGCAATTCTCATATCTGCTTATAAAATGTGTATAAATGCTAATATAACTGTGATATTAAAATATAATGACAGATGTTTAGTTTTTATTTAAATAAGGCTCTATTAATGAGAGTTGTATAAACACTTACAACAGGGACGTGACACCTTAATAAACAAATATAGTTATATTTACTCTGATATATATTACAAGTGACATAAGCCTACAGAAGCACTTACATATAAAGTCTTATTCCAAGCCATCATACAGACTGCTTGTGACAAGTCTCATGTCTGTTATAAGATTTGTATGAGTGTTCATCAGAGTTTTCTAAGCACTTGCAGCACTGTTATGAGATTGTAGTAAACAAATAAATGTTTATTAGGTGTGTTTTCTCTGGTGTTAAATTCAAGTAAGTTTAATGTTTCATCACAACTGTTATATAAAGTTCTTTGAACTACAAAGTCAGTTGTTATGAAGTTCTGATAAAAGTGTCATAGCAACCTCATGTCACATGACCCAGGTGTGAGACACCTCGTAGCTGTTGGAGTAAGCAGTTATAAAGCGTTACAGGTTTTATTCCCATTCCTCAGTTCTGTAATAGGAAGAGAACCTCATTAACACCTCAGAGCTGCAGACGTGGACTGTGTGATTAATGTAGTGCAGCGTTATTAACACATTCTCTATGTATTATCTATGAATACATTAATAACCTATTATAATGCATTCCTAAGGCATTATGCACACTCTTATAATTATTTATGAAAACGCATTACCGGTCATAGATTGTTATATAGACAGAATGCATTCTAAGCAGTGTTTATAACACATTATAATAATTATACCAAATACATTCTGCTGCAGTTTATTAGTGCATTATGTTTAGTGATACACACCCTGGCAGGAAGTTATTAATGGTTTGTTCCTTGTTACACTCTCTGGTGTAATTCAACTGTTCAAGAAAGCATCAAGACAGGTTCTGAGTTACTGAGCTCTGCTTATATCATGTTTACAATTTCTAATGCGTAATAGAGATGGATATAGACTGGAGTGCGTTTTCATTAATTATTATAACTGTGTGTAATAGCTTATGGATGCTTTATTACACAATATAAATATTTTTCACAGTTAATAATAACTATGACCTTCAGAGTAGACAGTGTTCCAGCGTTAATAAACAGTGAGTAAGACGCAGATGATATAACAGACAGTGACACACTGAGCCAACGCCCCGCTCCTCCGCCTCGCTCTCTCCATCTGCCTGCTATGAAAAATGATGTTTATACAGGTGGATTATGATGCAGATGCTGGAAACCACATTCCCTCTCCTTTCTTTTTTCTCAGCTCATCGTTCTGTCGTGCTTGACGTGTCTCTCGGAAGCAGGCTGGTTTGTACGCTGAGCTGAGAGAGGTGGAGGTGTACAGGTTTGTGCCAGGTGCGGCGTGAACTCGCTCACTGGATTTTAACGGCCAGTCTGAGCCTCAGGATGCTGCAGCAGGCGATCGCTGCTGTGTCTCAGACCTTTACGAGATAATTACTAAACCTTAGTGAGGATCAGCATCAGGCCCTGAGACCACGCTCTGCTCACCTGCTTCTAACACACTTCCCCCTGTGCTGTAGACAAGAATTAATATCAGGGGAAGAGGACATGCAGTAAACTAATCTGATATGTATAATGATACTGAGCAAATAAAATTAACATGCATACCTTTATGACAGTTCCAATGAAAATGATTAATTAACATGCTACAAATGGGAGGAAATTACTTTAATAAGAAAGGCAAGTTTATTTATATTTCATATATGTCATGTATTTCACACACCAAAGCAAAACTTTACATGAATAATCAGAAAGTAAAAAACAGAAATTGTAACTGTTGGTAAGTTGCTGAGGTGAAAGAGGGATTATTGGGCCCTGATTGGTGGACTGGCTCCAGGCTGGTCACATGGCAGACGTACGAGTTAACAGTTAGACCACAGGACACTTTTAGCCATTAATTAAAGAAAAGTTCAGATTAAAGAAGAGACAGGCGTTAGAGAAATACGGACAAAAATTTTATAAAAATATTTTATAAATAATAAAGATATTTGCTATTTTTTGGTCTCAGTGGGGTAGTAAATATCAAAAACAGCTGAAAGGAAATAAGGTGGAAATAAAGTTTCAATTTAAGCATAAAAATTTAATTCAGAATTGTCTCAGTCAAAATTTAGTCATAATTTTGATTTGAAATTGGCTATAGCTTTTTATATTTATTTTAGGCCTAGTTTTTTGCATATATTTATTTGTGTCCTGTCGTTAAAGCTGTGCCGTTAAAGCGACTCTCGCACTGTATCAATCTGTATTTGATTGAAACTGGGATTTTATCAGGGTTGATCCTCTGTGCAGCTGGGTAAAAACATTGAATATGATGGATCATCACCCGGGGTTTCATTACAGAAAAATAATAAACAGGTCCTCGTCTACCTCACTCCTCCTTCTGTCTTTTCCATGACTTTATTTAGCCTTCCATTGATTTCTCCCTGTCCTCTCTAACAAAGACGCTCCTCATTGCATTTACACATGTCCCCCCTCCTCAGAAACATGGCCGCTAACAGGCGGATGAGTAAGTGCAGCCCATCGCTCTGTACAGGACATGATGCTCCTGAGGAATATTAAAGCACATTTCATCCCTTCCAAAAGAAGCACGGGAAAGTCGAGGGGAAAAGAGAGGAGGTGAAGGAAGAGGCCTGGCAGAATGATTAGATTAACGCTTTTAAAACATCTGTGTGTTCGTCTGAGCCGAGAGACTGCTTCTGAACGCATTATTGCTCCGTCCCAGAATTCCTCACACACCCTCATCCTCATCCTCATCCGCTTCACCGCTGGTTGGATCTGAGGACTGTTTATTCCTCCGTCTGTCCACACTCTGTAAAGAAACACTCTGTAAAGAAACACTCTGTAAAGAAACACTCGCCAGGAAAGACAATTTCAAGTTAAAACACAAAAACTATTGTTTAATATTAATAAGATTGAGAGATAGACATCAAATTTCTCTTATATTTTACACTGTGTTTAGTGTCGGGTTATGCAGCTATGCACATTCAGGTTATTAAAATCAGCTGCATGTAGTTCTGTAGCTCTGTAGTTTTGTAGTTCTTAATTCTGTAATTCTTTAGTTTTGTAGTTCAGCAGTTCAGCAGTTTTGTAGTTCAGTAGTTCAGCAGTTTTGTAGTTCAGTAGTTCAGTGGTTCAGTAGCTTTGCAGTTTGCAGTTTGCAGTTCAGTAGTTCAGTTCAGTAGTTCAGTAGCTTTTCAGTAGTTCTGCAGTTCAGCAGTTTTGTAGTTCAGCAGTTTTGTAGTTCAGTTCAGTAGTTCAGTAGCTTTGCAGTTCAGTTCAGTAGTTCAGTAGTTCAGTAGCTTTTCAGTAATTCTGCAGTTCAGCAGTTTTGTAGTTCAGCAGTTCAGTAGTTCAGTTCAGTAGTTCAGTAGCTTTGCAGTTCAGTTCAGTAGTTAATAAATCTAATAGGAGTCTGATATATCACTGATATATTAGTGCATGAACAGTGCCAGCTGCATTGATCATATTCATCACTGCTTTAGTCCAGCGCGGTGGCTTGTCCACGTGTCCACGGTGTGAAGGATCCGAGCGCGCGCTCATCTACACTTACAGAGAAACTTTAACTTCATTCAGCATTTTATCCATAAAATATTCACTCCTCCAAAACTGCTGGAACACTATTCTTGTCATGTTAATATCTGAATATGCTCTGATAAGGTTCTCTGTTTTCTGTGTTGTTTCTTGCACAAGGTGCAGTCATACTGTGAGTGTTTAAGTTCAGCGGCTGGAGGCCTGAAGGTTTCACAGCGAGAGAGCGAGCAACCTCGCTTCCGTTTTTGGCCACAACACCACCATAAGATAAATCACAGAAGATCCTCCAGCACGATGAGAAAACCACACACACACACACACACACACACACACACACACACACACACACACACACACACACTCACTCGCACACACAATCACTCACACTCACTCACACACACCAACACACACACACTCACACACACTCACACACAAACACACACAAACACACACACACACACACACACACACACACACACACACACACACACACACACACACAC
>JAQQZR010000037.1:24149899-24163315 GCA_030068235.1 Notoglanidium macrostoma | reverse complement strand
ACAGGCCACTCAGATACTTGTTCAGTCCCTTGTCATCTCAAGACTAGACTACTGTAATGCACTCCTAGCAGGTCTGCTGCTGAGTGTCATTCGACTCTTGCAACTGATCCAGAATGCAGCTTCACGACTGTCCCTCCAACACTTTATCCTTTTTTTCTATAATAAACTCCCCAAAAGATATGGACCAGATTGACCTTCATTTTATGAAATCTTTCATTTCCTCTTTCTTTTTTTAGAGGTTTGACTTTTTATCTCCCATTTTTTGTGAGTACTCACTCTTTTTTCCTACTTTTTTTCCTTTGGAGACATTATCCAACTAGGTCAGTTCAACCTTTGCCTTTGGGAAGTGTACAGGAGAAGATCGTTGGACCTTCTAGGCCTTCCTCCAGGAGTGGAACTGAGACACCCTTGAGGGTAAGACTGTTTAAAAGCTAATCTCTCTTCTTTTGTTTCATGTTTTTTTCCTCTTCAGAAGTTTGTTTTTCCTCCTCAGGATTTTTTTTTAGAAATGCAGATTCCTCTCAAGAATTGATTCACAGTGTTGGAGACTTTGGACACACTATCCACAACCATTCAGACAAACATTTAACATTTAACTTTATTTTAAATTCATACAGGGTACACATCCTGGAAACATTGCAATAACCGCATTAACACACAAACTTTGTGTTGGACATCCATGCCTTTAATAGACAACTAAAGCTTTTAGATTACATTGAATATTCACAAACCAATAATCAATATATACTTTCATTGCCAAATCCAACTGGCAACCACCCCTCGATAACATTACAACACTGATCAAACAACTAGGTAAACAAATCTCTAAATTGGAAAATCAATTTGGATCACGCATAACAGATCAAGTTAATTGACAACCATCACACAGATTAGCCCTGACACAACTCAAACAAAACACGGACATGATAATAAATCCTGCTGACAAGGGATCAGCTGTAGTGATCTTTGACAAACAGCAAGAGCTCTTGGAGGCGCATTGTCAGTTACATAACGCAAAACATTACACTCATATTCCATATTCACTACTGACTGAGACAAAATCTTGGCTATTTTCTATAGTCACATCTCTAAAACAGAAGAGATACATCAATAATAAACAAATGATGAGCCTTACAGGACCAAAACCACCATGAGCAAGACAATTTTACTTATTACCAAAGATCAATGTTACCAACATGAGCCGTCCCCTTTGAGGTCCCTCCAAGATGCCCCATAGTCTCAGATTGTGGGAACGAATCATACAATTCAGCCCAATATATTGACTATTTTCTCAATTCCCTATCACAATTACATGAAAGTTGTACCTAAAAGATACCTTTCACAACCAGTGTATGCCAACATCTTTATGGATCATTGGGAGAACACACTGTTCCAGAGG
This sequence comes from Notoglanidium macrostoma, assembly GCA_030068235.1. Lineage (NCBI taxonomy): Eukaryota > Metazoa > Chordata > Actinopteri > Siluriformes > Auchenoglanididae > Notoglanidium > Notoglanidium macrostoma. Next base: position 24,161,916 of record JAQQZR010000037.1, on the reverse strand, counting down.
TTAACCCATCATAGTTCCTTGTACCTTGTATTATAGGTAGTTGGATGACATCTTTGAGGTCTGGTCCCATGGGTCCATGTTAAATCCACAACAAATTTCAGTATGACAATTTTTTGGACACCACAGTATTTTTCACACCTCTTACAAATACAGACAAATCATTACATATAAAAGTCTTTTTCAAACCCACAGATACCCATAGTCTTCTTCATCAAACTAGCGACCATCCCAAACACACTTTAAAAGCCTAATTAAATCTCAACTAATCCGGTTTTATAGAATCTTCTGATTTTATGTTCATTCTGAGGAAGCATCTCAGACTCCGAACTTTAGGATACTTTAAGAGGTTCTTACAGTACATTAAAGCAGAAACCTTATAAACACTCCTCCAACCAACCGAACTGGAAACCAGACCCCAAGGATGTCATCCCATTAATAACCACATACAACAATAATTCCAATTCACTAATCAAACACAATTTTCCAATGGCTCAAAATGTACATACTCCATTAAGAAAATTTTCCAACAATTTCAGCTTACAGAAGAAACAAGAACCTATTGGACATTCTAATTAGATCTAACATCAGAACAGGCCCTGGCAGGGCCCCTCCAGTGGGTCCCCAACATGTTAAACAGCCAAAGGTCCTCTGGATTGGGTCAAAAGTGTACACCCTCCCAACACAGGTGAACCTTCACACAAAGAATTTAGTTTATCTGATCTACTGCACACACAGATACATTGGAGAGACCAACCATGCCTTACAAACACATGTAAAACAACATCTTTATGATATTCAGACACAAAGGTCAGATTCCCTGTGGTCAAACACTTCTCTAACATCTCTAACCTTCTTAGAGATAAGAGTCTTAATTTTGGAAACAAATTTAATTTGGTCCCTACGACAGAGAAGGCGGAGGGAGACCCTTTGGATTAAGGAGTCAGGAACCCTAAACCCACAAGAGTTCAGCATGAAATAAGGATTTCACCTCACTACAAAGATCGTTACGTTGTGTGGTCATTCATTCAACTTTATAGCACTTACGGCATGAAATCAACAATCTATAGATTTTGAGAGGAGATGATGTCGACTGTTTGCTCCAGGATAGCCCCACATGGCCAGGGCATGATGTGTTATGTTTATAAATTTTGGTGTGGTGAGTAATGGGAAATTTCCACAAGCATGGAATTCGTTGTGATTCACAATCAGCACTTAATTTTCTTTAGCACTTAAAGTCCATGGGCGGGCCCCCACAACCACCCTCTGACTATGTTAAACACAAGGATGTACATGGATGTGTGTATATATGTGTATGTATGTGTGAATATGGGTAATATACATGTATACACTACCAGTCAAAAGTTTGAACACACCTTCACTTTCATAGGTTTTCTTTTTTTTTTTTTTGTTTTCTACATTGTAAAACAATACTGAATACCTCAAACTATGAAGCAGCACATATACTGAATTATGTAGTAAACTGTCACGTCAGCGGGGTTTGGCGGAACACACGTGCAGGTAAGGAGATGGCTGAGTGAAACTCATTGCGAGTTTATTATTTACACACAAGGCAGAGGTACAGAAAAACGGCAGGCAATAGGGAAATCCAAAAACAGAAACAAGGTCAGTCGATCGGCAAACAGTACATCAAGGGTAATCCAAAAAGCAGTAAACAGGAACAGAGGACAGAGTCCAAAACACAGAAACAGAACCACGGGAATAGGGATCGGCAATAGCGTCCATTGGTTAAACTAATGCTTCGCAAATTCGAAGCGCAACTGAGTCCCTTTTAAATACGGCATGATTAGTCTCTGAATTGGATGCAGATGCAGATGCATCCAATTTCGGGTCACGTGATCAGGCTGAGAGTGTGTGCTTGTGGGGGCTGTAGTCCTCCGTCGCTCGCACCAAAATGCGGAAGTGCGCGCGACGGAGAGATCAAAAGCACTACACGAGTGGCCAAGTTCATCAGGCGCACTCGCATGTGCCATGAGAAGCAGGTCCTAACAGAATCCTCCAAAGTGGAGCGGAGCGCCTAACGCGGTCTTCCCGCGGGGGTCCTGGGCCTGTAGGCTCAGGCGTATCACCAGGAACCTCCACATAGAATTTTTGCTTTGGCAGGAACTCAGGCAGGAACTCAGGCAGTGAGGCAGGCTTTACTAAAGACATCAGAGCCAAGATGTCTTTCATGGCTGCAACTGGAACCAGAGCAGGTTCTGTTACAGGAACAGGAGCTGGTTCTGTGGCTGGAACTGTGGTTGCAACTGGAACAGGAGCAGGCTTTGTGACTGGAACAGCAGCAGGCTCTGAGACTTGGGCTGTTAGCGCGACTGTGACAGGAACTGGATCTGTAACTTGCACTGCATCTATGACAGGAACCGGCTCTGTGACAGGAACTGGCTCTGTGACTTGAGCTGCATCTGTAGCTTGAGCAGTGTCTGTGACAGGAACCGCATCTATGACAGTCTCTGTGACTTGTGCTTCCACTGGAACAGGCATAGCTACTGAGAGAAGAACAGGCTCTCTTACTTGTGTTCGCACTAGAACAAGCTCTGTAATTTGTGCTCTCACTGGGACATGTTCTGAGATGTGTACTGGAACTGTGACTTGTATTGGAACAGGCTCTGAGATGAGTACTGGAACAATGATGGGTGCTGGAATAGGTTCTCTGACTTGCACTCTCGCTTGAACGAGTTCTGTAACTTGTGCTTTCACTGGAACAGGTTCTAGGACATGTACTGGAACAGCGACTTGTACTGGAACAGGCTTTGCGATGAGTACTGGAACAATGACGGGTGCTGGAACAGGTTCTCTGACTTGAGCTCGCATTAGCTCCAGCTGTGTAACTTGTGCTCTTACTGGAACAGGCATTGGTTCCATAACTTTTACAGTCTCTGTGATATTTAAAGGTATGAGTTTCGCAACTCGAGCCAGAACAGGTGCTTTAGCCAGAACTGGAACAGGTTTCGAGACTTGCATGTGAATAGTCTCCTTAACATGAGCAGTCTCTGTGGCCATGAACTGAACAGTCTCTTCATGAGCAACTTTGGCTTAAACAGGAGCTATACTTGGAACTGGAACTGGCTCCCTGTGAGTGCCTCTGGCTGGAACAGGAGCGTAACTTGGAACTGGAACTGAAGCAGGCTCCGTGAAAGCGACTTTGGCTTTGGTAGCTTTTGACCCTTGTGGCGATCCATACTTGGGTTCAGACGGCATATTTGTCACAGGCTCTGGTGAAGACATGAACTTGGACTTTAGCTCAGACTTGGACCTTGGCTTGAATTCTGGTGAGGATTTGGAACTTGGCTTGGACTCTGGCACTGGTGCAGACTTGTAACTTGACTTGAACTCTGGTGCTGGCTTGGACTCAGACCTTGACTTGAATTCCGGCACGGACTTGAACTCCGACATGAACTCGGAACTTGACTTGGACTCGGATCCCGGCACGGACTTGGACTCAGACACGAACTCGGACCTTGACTTGGACTTGGATTCCGGCATGGACCTGGACTTGGGCTTTGGCATGGATTCCGGAGCAGTAGCCTCCCTTTCGGCCTTTTTGTTCGCCACTGGAGGGGGCTCTGGAACGATTGCTTCCCTTTTCACCACCGGAGGGGGCTCTGGAGCGGTTGCCTCCTTTTTTGCCACCGAAGGGGGCTCTGGAGCTGTAACCTCCATTTTCTCCACTGGAGGTGGCTCAGGAGCGGTTGCCTCCCTTTTCGGCACTGGAGTGGTCTCTGGAACAGTTGCCTCCTTTTTGCCACTGGAGGGGGCTCTGAAGCGGCTGACTCCTTTTTTTGGCACTGGAGGGGGTAGCCTTCCTTTTGGCCTCATAGAACAACCTGAGCACATCCCCGAAGTCCTTGGGGGTCTTTAGGCACGGGTGCTCCATCCCAATGAGGCTCTCAGGGAACATGTGGGCAGGTCCAGTTAGCCATCGTATCATGCACAGTACCCAGATGTCATCCGCGGGCTTAGGATCCAGGAGGTCCTCAAAAAATAACTGGCATTAGAGTAGAAATTCACCTGGAGGATATTCAACTCCGCCATTGGGTCCCGGGGTGCCAAAACCCACCCTTTGAATCTGGATGGTGGGCATGGTGTGTATTCGTCCATCTCCCCATTCTCCCGCTGTGTTCCTGGTCGGGTGAAGCATTCTGTCATGTCGGCGGGGTTTGGCGGAACACAAGTGCAGGTGAGGAGACGGCTTAGTGAAACTCACTGCGAGTTTATTATATATCCACACTATATACATTATATACACACTAGGGAAAGGTACAGAATCGTCAGGCAAAGAGTAATCCAATAACAGAACAATGGTCGCGCGATCAGCAAACAGTATATCAAAGGCAAAGCAAAACACAAGGTCAAAAACAGGCAGAGCCCAAAACACAGAAAACAGAAACACGGGTAATCAAAACACTTGGCAAAAGTAACGCAGGGTTAAGCTAATGCTTCCCAAATTCGAAGCGCAACTGAGTCCCTTTTAAATACGGCATGATTGTCTCTGAATTGGATGCAGAGGCATCCAATTTCGGGTCACGTGATTAGGCTGAGAGTGTGTGCTTGTGGGGGCTGTAGTCCTCCGTCGCTCGCACCAAATTGCGGAAGTGCGCGCTTCCGCGCTGCGCGCGACGGAGAGATCAAAAGCACTACACGAGCGGCCAAGAGAAGCAGGTCCTGACACTTATGCGAAACATAAAAGTGACTACTTACGTTATTGTCAGTAAACATATAAATGTCTATTTCTCAGAGTTCCTACGTGATTCAGTAAAACCAAAACTATATTTGTGCATCCCAGTAGGTACCTGTCACAATCAGCAAACACTTTTCAGGAAGGAAGACTTTTAAAAAAAATTGTTGTGCAGTGTTATTATTAAAATTGTAATTAGTCAAGTAATTATTAATGTATGAAATCATAAACAATTAATTATTAATGTATTCAGTGCCATTGCAGAAAACATGCTATAACAATGTATTACTGGACATTTTGTGTAGTAATTAGACATTATATGACCACAACTGTGCTAAATATATTAAACTAAATTGTACAATTTCTATAAAACCTGTAAATCTTGACGAAACATGAGCACATTATGTTTGTTACTACTTATGCCAAGGAGGTTTTCAGTGCAGTCTGTAAGATAAAGCCTATACTAATCACAGTTTATATATCAGGCTATGATGTAATAGTGATATTGAAGGGTGGAGACCAGAGAATTCACAGTAGCTTTAGGAAATACTTTGTGTCATATAAAACTTATATTAAGTATAAAATATTTAAAAGCTAAAGAATATTATGAAGATGAATAAATGGTGAATGGGGGCGGCACGGTCGTGCAGTGGTTAGCACTGTCACCTCACAGCAAGAAGGTCCTGGGTTCGATCCCCGGGTCACTGCCTTTCTGTGTGGAGTTTGCATGTTCTCCCCGTGCATGCGTGGGTTTCCTCCGGGTTCTCCGGTTTCCTCCCACAGTCCAAAGACATGCAGATTAGGTCAACTGGCGACTCTAAATTGCCCATAGGTGTGAATGCGAGCGTGTGTGGCTGTTTGTCTGTGTTGGCCGTGTAGTGGACTGGCGACCTGTCCAGGGTGTACCCCGCCTCTCGCCCGAAGATGCTGAGATTCAAAATGCTGGCTTCAACTTCCCCTGCGACCCAGACGGATAAAGCAGTATAGATAATGGATGGATAGATATATAAAAATACTATGTATAAAATGTAACATGAATATACAACTATGTAAAAAAGTACTTAAATACTCATATCTTAACTTAGTGTAAATTATAAATGTATGTACATGTTAATTAAATATAGTTATATATTATAAATAATATAACAAAAAGTGTCAATTCCAGTGGCAATCTTATCTCAAAATACAGTAGGCATTAAACTCCATTTTCATGTAGCTTAGATAGCTTTGTGATACAATATCTATTAATGGGTAAACATTTATTTATTTAAAAAAACACCTTGTTAAGGTTACAGCACATATTTCTGGCAATAACAAAGCTTTACTTGCAAATATAAATGTCTGACCCACAAGAGTTAACATTAGAGGATCTGTGTTAGACATATTCAGTACATTTTAGTGAGACTGCTGTGTATGAGTATAAAACACAAATTGAATGCACACGAATATTTCTAAGGTGAATCTAAACCTAATGTGATCTCAAGGACTTTATTCATAAATTATGCCTCAAAGGAATTTTTACAGTTCCACAGTATTTTAAAAATCTTATTGTCAGGTTTTATATTATAAATTATATATCTTGTGTACAGGGGAAAAAAATATTCCTACTGGCGATTATGACATACGAAGGCTTAACATCCCCATGACCTCAAAATCTCAGTGTATATTCTTAGTTAAGGGTAAAAGCATCTTCAGTTTGATGATTTCTTTTACAGAAACAGTTCCAAGTTTAAGCCCTGGTACCACTTTATTTGGATAGACCACTTTAGACAGTATACAAAAAAGCAATCTCGAGACAATCATGTACTATAATCCTATAAGCTTTCAACATCATGTCATATATTTAATCAACAGAATACACATTGCCTGGATTCAAACTTGTGACAACACTAGGGACAAACTGATAGCCTATAGACTGTCTACTATCAAGCAACATCAATAAACTGGAATATCCAAATCTAAAATGGGGACTTGAGTGCACAGTGACTGTCTTGAGACAAGATTTGAACTTTGGACTTTCAATTTGACTCAGAATTGCAGCTCAAAGACTTGAGACTTGTCTCAGACATGCAGCATAGAGTCTTGAAATGTGGCTCAGACATGCAGCTCACAGAATTGAGACTCGGCTCAAATTTGCAGCTTAAAACCTTGAGATTTGATTTGCAGCTGAGAGACTTGAGACTTGGCTTGGTCTTGCTGTATAAAAACTTAAGATTTACCTTGGACTTGTAGCTCAGAGACTTGAGATTTGACTTGGATGTTTACTTAGAGACTTGCATTTCAAAGACTCAAGACTTCACTCAAAATTTCTGCTGAGAGACTGAGAACTGACTTGTACTTGCAGCTCAAAGACTTGACTTTTGAGTTCAAATTGCTGCTTAGAGACTTGACATTTGGATTGGACTTGCAGCTCAGAGACTTGAGACTTGACTCAGACTTGCTAATCAGAGAATCAAGACTTGACACTGATTTGCAGCTCACAGGCTCAAGATTTGACTCAGAGTTGCAGCTCAGAGACCCGAGGCTGAGGTTATGAAGGCTATTTGTTAGTACCTTGAGTAGTGAAGGCTACAGCAGGGGGCAGTTCTTTCTCTTACAAAGCCCCTCAGTTATGGAACAGCCTTCCAATTAGTGTTTGGGACTCAGACACAGTTTCAGTGTTTAAATCTAGGCTGAAAACATATATGTTTAGCCAAGCATTTTGTTAATATCCTTCTACTAAGTAAAGGAGCAGATCTGGAGGGTTCTCAGGCGTAGAGTGTTTTGGTAAACTGGGATGTTTGGATGCTGTCAAATTGGTAGATCAGATTCAAGACATGACTTGCTGCTCAGAGACTTGACACTTGACTCTGCTTTGCAGCTCACACACCCGAGACTTGACTCAGACTTGTGGACTTGACTTGCATAAAGTGTCTTGCATACATATTCAATCCAAAAAATCATGTAGGATTGAGTCTAATTTAAAAAATATCAGGTGATTTCAGTAAATCACCAAAAATCCTGCACAGTGCAGCACTTGCACACCTCAACTTACTACACAGCACCAAAATGACTTAGCAACCCACAACCACTGACAATTGATTTATGATGATGACTCAATGACAATTTACAGATGATCCATTCTCGGTCAAACTTTGGCAAGTCCCTGATAACTGTGCAACCTTCTAGGTTGCCTGGCACTGAAGGAAGTAATTGCTTGTGAAAGCTGCTGGAGGTGGATGGACCAGAACTTGGCCAAGGCAATCTTTCCTACACAGGGGTATTGTCTGTCACATCACTGGGTAATGGAGATGACTTTTTGTTGATGTTTGCGAAACTGGTGGAGAGGGTGGTTCTGAATGAATTTTCCACTGCATCAGGTCCTCTATATCTGGGAGGAAGGGTCTGACACCGGGAATTGGTTCTGGTAGCTGGGTCCTGAAGTGAAAATCCTTTTGCAATGCTCCCCATCAGCTCAGGTTTGGATGGGGGTCTTGGTAGTACAGCTGATCGACTAACTGAAAGCTCTGGTCTGAATGGCGGGCGTGGCAATGCTGTTGACTGGCCGACTGAAAGCTCTGGCTTGGAGGGTGACTGTGCCAAGGCTTTTTGGCTGGTTGTTATTTCCTGTTCAGATAGAGGGCATGGCAAATCTTCTGATTGGAGCTCTGTTTTAATGGGACGGCAGGTCAGCACTGATAACTTGCTGCCAAAAAGCTCTGTTTTAGAAGATGTTTTGCTGGAATTATTTTTAGATTTAGATCTTAAAGGTACAGTAGGATTATTTTGTAAGAGCTCACTGGTTGCTTGAGGAAAATTCTGGTTGAAATGTACAAAGCTGGTGGAGTGGTTGGTTCTGCTTGAACTGTTTCCAGGTTGATCGCACCTCTGTCTGGGTGGAAGGGTTTGGCAGCGGCTCCTGGACCTGGAGCATGGATCTCGAGGTGTAGGTTCATTTAGATTAAACTCTTGGGAGTAGGATGTGCCTACTGGTTTTACTTGAATCTGAGGAACAGACAGATTTAAGTGAGGATCTGATGTGGTAAGAGAAAGGCAGTCCTTTTCAGGGATAATTGGCTCACTGGTGATGGATTCAGGTTCCTCTCTTGGTAGGTTGTCCATGTCTGCAGTTTGTAATTCATTCTCAGTTGTCTGGCTCTGCAGCATGATACTACATTCTGGATCCTCCTCTGATGTGTTGATTGTTATGTTGACATTGGCAGGACGCTGTGATTGCTGTCGCTGCTTCTCCACCTCCTCGTTAAGGAGAAGATCTAGCAAAAGGGCTTTTTCTTGCTTAAGTCGGTCCTTCAAAGAACGGGGTACATCTGGAATCAACCATGACACCAGCATACTGAGGAACATTGCCAGGTTCTGAAACACCCACAAATGCAAAATGAACAAGCCGTCTTGTTGGAGACAACTATGAATAATTTCTCTGATAAAAAACAACTGTTTAATAAATGAACAGGGTGAAGTTTAAGCACTTCATGCTGCCTGTTACCTGAATTGCACTTGCCATGAAAACACTGTAAGGCTTTTCCCTTCCCCTAACTGGCCACACCTCTTCTTCTGAAACTACCCTCCTAGAAAGAAGTTTTGTTTCTCAAGGATTGTGTAATGGGTCTAGCTTTCTAAACACCTATTTTTTAAAAGACAGCCTTCTGTCCAGATTCAGCTAAGGCTGTTAGCTTTTTTCAAGACAAGATTTTCAAGATTTTGGTAATCTAAAAAGCCTTATGTATCCAAAGAACCATGGATGAACCCCAAGGAACCCTTTTCCCTAAGAATGTAGGGTGCTAGATATCAAAGGCATGAAATCCTTCAAATTAGAAACAAAAATATTGTAATATAGTTGAGCACATTATTAAGATATCTCTGAAATTATATGTTTATTACACTTATGCGTTAATGCACTGACCTGGAAAAAGATAACAAAGGCAAGTCGGGCAGCAAGCACAGACCAATACTGCTTAGAGAGCTGATATGACTCAGGGGACCAGGGAGGATCGCGGTAATCTTTATACCTGATAGAGAAAGAGAATAAGAGACAATGTGATAGTCACTGCTGTGACTGAAGAAAGTCTGTGTGATTTTGGTTCTACATGTGCACCTGCAGATACGGAGTTCCCGGTCGAAGCGTGTGCTGTTGGGTGCAGTGCCTGGTTTGAAGTTGCTGGTGTTGAAGTAAGCCAGCGTATGGTCTATAAAGCCATGCATGGTTCCTGTCTCACTGTAAAGATACTGATACACCATCCGTGGAATAAACTCTGACGTGAAGGAAATAACAAATGCCTGAGAGAGAAAGAGTTTAAGAATAAGAGTCAATTTACACTATATGGCTTAAGATTTTAATTTTCAATAATTATAGCTATGTAATAAAATTGCACCAGACAATTTCTAATAATTGATACGTAAACTACATAATCCCCTACATTAACACTCGATGTACACACTGTATATATTTTTTAATATAGAAAGGTTGCATTTGTTACACACATTTGTGATCACAGCAAACTTGCTGATGCCACTCAGGATGTTGTACCATATTCCTAAGAAATAAAAAGACAGAGGTTAATCCACACACATAAACATGAAAACACATTTAATTAAAAAAATTGTAGTAATGAGACCCAGAATACTTCACCACCACAAAGGGGATTCAGAAGCTTTAAATAAATGAACTATAAGCAAGTAAGAAAGCAACAATTAAACCTGCTAATTAACTGTCATGGCAACAGGAAACAAAAACAGGAAACACCTACCACATTAGGCAGTGCAGAATGTACGGAAGAGGAAAAGGGACAGACACTGTATTAGAGTCTAGCTATAAAGACAAGATAAATTCCTACCGATCTCCTTTGCTCTGACAGCATCAGGCCGCCGGATTTCAGTTACAAATTTCGCAGCGTCAAGTCGAATCTCAATAACGTTATTGAGCAGAGCGAAGACAGGAGCCAGCGGGAAAGAGGCCACGAAGAGTGTCACAAACCCATACTGGATAACTGCAGTGCAAACAGAAATATAATCAATACCTCAAAGGTCTTAAAAAGTGCTCCTTTCCTTATTTAATACCAGATATGCAATTAAACATAATTAAAATGACATTAAGGTGACAAAAGCTGACTACAACATGCCAGATACTATTAAAATTCAATTCAGATCCACTCACTCATTTCCATATACTCTGGGCTCAGACCCTCATATGGTTCCAGCTGGTAATCTAAGTCCCAGCGGTACCTTGGCCGATTGGGATCCTTGTCCTTCTTCTTCTTCTCTCCTCCTTCTTTCTCCTCTTTATATTTACGATACATCTTCTTCAGCTTTCTTAAGCAGGGCAGAGAATAATGATATGTGTCATCATCAATATGTTAATTTTACTGCCCTGATTTTATACAAATGTGTGTGCATTTAAAAAAGGTAAAACACATGTTGTCTGTTTTGTGTGTTTGCTAGACACCGTGTTAGGCACAGTGAATTTCCACTGTATGTCAGGTGACTAAATGAACAAATCTCCAATTCAATTTTGTGAAATATTGCTGTTGAATCATCTGAAAAAGCACCTCATTTGAGTGTATAATGTGATGAAATTTATGCCTTAAGTCTTTGTAAAGTACCAGTAAGGCATCTATTAACCACATACACAGTTTATTAGCTTCTGCAAGCAAATTAGTGTGTTTGTTTGGTGTCTTAGTTAATCGGCCTCAGATTGTTTGGAGTTTTTTAATAAACAACTACAAACTTGGCAGCTTTATGAAGATGAACAAATCAGATACTAACAAAAGAATAAGTTGATTGACAAAACAGAAGAAGAATTGTGCATGTGAGAGAAACTCACGGGATGGCGATCTCAAACACATTGTTCTGGATAAGCTGCTTCCCTAACATGATCATACCAAGCTGAATACACACTTCAATGAGGCAACCTGCTGGAGCACACTGAAAACACACACACACATACACACACACACACACACACAGACATTTATTGGTATCTATGTCTTTGTGGAACCCTCCCATTAATTTCTATGGGCATAACCCATACCTACCCCTCACCCTGCCCTCACCCTCAACCAGCCCTAACCCTTTCCCTGCCCTAACCCTCAACCAGCCCTAACCCTTTCCCTGCCCTAACCCTTACCTTGCCCTCACCCTTACCCTGCCCTCGCCCAACCCTAACCCTTTCCCTGCCCTCACCCTTCCACTGCCCTAACCCTTACCCGCACCCTCACCCAGCCCTAACCCTCACCCAGCCCTAACCCTTTCCCTGCCCTAACCCTTACCTTGCCCTCACCCTTCCCCCGCCCGCACCCAGCCCGCCCCCTTTCCCGGCCCGGACCCTGCC
>JAQQZR010000037.1:24108262-24118311 GCA_030068235.1 Notoglanidium macrostoma | reverse complement strand
TGTGTGTGTGTGTGTGTGTGTGTGTGTGTGTGTGTGTGTGTGTGTGTGTGTATGTGTGTGTGTGTGTGTGTGTGTACCTGGTGGACCTGTCCATGGGGGTCTACACACTGGCTGCAGGCCTCTTGGCTAACACACTCCTCTCCTCGCAGTACCGTCCCATGAGGACAAAAGCAGCCCTCAGTGGGCGTGTTCCAGCACAGAGCCCCACCCCCACTCCCATCCCCCCTCCAATCTATATCCCCCAGGGGGGACCGGGCATGGCCGCACTGCTCCATACACCCTGTACGACACGCATCGTACTCCATAGTCTTCGAGCAAGTCATGGCTAAGTGTGAACACACACACACACACACACACACACACACACACACACACACACACACACACACACGCACGCAATGTATGGTTTGTTATATATTAATAAAATACAAACAAATCAAATGGAACTAAATAAAATACCTTTAATTCACACACACACACACACACACACATACACACACACGGACTCACGGCACAGGTCAGGGGTCCTCCAGTGAACACACACCCCCTGCTGTCGACACACACTGCTGTAGGACGCGAGCAGATCACACACCATGGCAGGGTGACACGCCACCTTCTTGCACATAGCCACATAATCCTGAGGTGGAACCAGATTATGGCACTTGCTAAACACCTCGGAGGCTAACAGCTCGCAGCTCTGAGCCACGCCCGCCTCACACTCCTCCGTTACACTGTCCACACACTCGCCCAGCGCCCAGCCTCGCAAGAAGGTGTCCGAGTCCGCACTCACGGAGCCATCAGGGAGCAGCAGGTTGGTCTGATCATCTGAGCAAGAACCTGAGACGGAGAGGGCCCGAGGACACGCCGGTTATACATCAGCAGAAAAATATCATACCAATGGTGAAGAAGAAGCGAAAACACATAAGACAGAAAGAGTTAATTTTATTTTTATTGTAATAGTTGCTTGCAAAATTGTAGGTTTTTATGACAATGTGAACTAACTGTTATCCATATCGTTTTTATTATGTGTGTTATAAATATTTAGTGAATAAAACACAACAGGAGCATGCAGTTACAGGAAAGTAATCAACACCAGGGTGGTGTGATGAAGCAGAGTTAAAGTTCGCATGCTAAAGTTGAATATTTTCCTATAACAGCACATTCCAAGCTCTTTTATTCCTTGTACACCACAGTAGCTTACCAACAATTGCAATATTTTATTTATTACTTGACCAACATGTCACACTTTTTATCCATTTCTAGTAACATTTAAAGCTGACCAGGACAAACCACTCCATTCACCATCAGTAAGCGTTTCATCCTGGTCAGAGTGTCGGTTGGGGGTCTGGAGTCTATCAAAGCAAAGTTATAAAGTTAATTTAACCCAAAGTTTCAGCTAATGTTGTTCGTCTAATAGTGATTTTATTTATAGTTTTGTACACATGCTACAGAGTGACGTTAGTTCTGTTTTCTGGCCCTGAAACGCTAGTGACGGCCCAGTCTGTAACAGGGTACCAGCTCAGGAATGTGTGTGTGTGTGTGTGTGTGTGTGTGTGTGTGTGTGTGTGTGTGTGTGTGTGTGTGTGTGTGTGTGTGAGTGTGTGTGAGTGTGTGTGTGTCTACCACAGATGCCGGCGGTGCTGGTTGTCATGGTGACATCCAGGTTAATAGTAAACTCGTTGCTGTGTGGAGTGAAGCTGAGGGTGAAGCCGTGCTTCTCCGAGCGTAGCTGATGAAGCAGAGCTCCAATTTGAGTGACGGCTACGCCTCCTCGCCTGAAGGGTACTGGAGTAACCTCACCGTTTACTGTTACCTGCATCACACACGCACACGCATAAACACACACACAGAGTTCAAGAGTGTCCCAGAGTGTTCTCTGCCAGCCAATCATCATGTAGGATGAATGCAGATTATATACACCATAAGAAACTTTCTGACCAGAGGAACTTTTTCATAGCTCTTAGAACTGTTGGAGGAAGTACCCCCTTTTACAGAATCTGAAGAAGGTTATAGTTCTTATAACACCATTTTAACAAGAGGTGACGTAAGTGTATGGTGATTGGTCAAACACATGAACCAGTGCAGCAGCGGGAACAGACATTTTTAATAATCTGTGCAAAACATTAGCTTTGTAAACAACAGCTCTTATTGTTAGCATTAAAAATGAAAAAATAAACATAGACAGATGGACTGACAGTGAGGCTTTATTGGGCCTGTATGCCACGTGGAAATACAACGTGATTTTCAAGTGTCTAATGCGAGATATAAAAATCTCAATTAAACTAAACTTTCTTGGCCATGGGTCTTTTAGCTATCATGAAAGAAACCTGTTATAAAATAATAATCCACTAACATGATAAACATATTTTAAGCAATAACCAACTATTTTCCACCAAATAAATTCACTCTTTATAATGTAAAATAAAAGATTTACTGTCAGCACTTAACACTTCCTGGTTAGCTACAAATCAGGGAGGATGAAGGCTGACATGTACTTCATCTGAGACACATGAAGCCAGCTGCTTCTTCTTAAACTGTACCACACAGCGGCGTAACACACTCGGAGGAAAGCGCTATCCGCCCCCTTCCACTTACATGAGCTCACACATGCCCATGATTGGCTAATCTCACTGTGATTGACAGGGTTAGGGTCAGGGTTAGGGTTAGGCCCCTCCCACTCAGACAGCATGACTAATTTTGGTTTGGAATCATCAGGAGTTGAACACGTTTCTGTTGCACCACTCGAGACTCCTCCCCATCACTTTTACCTTCATGTCATCTCCCAGAACCACACGAGTTCCACCTTCTCTCAGTTCCAGGCTCTTCATGCAGATCTGACTGGGTGAGTCCCGACATTTGTTTGTGTTAAGCATTAGCTCCGCCCCTCCTAATCGAAGCAGCAAATAGGAGCAGACACCTTTCAGTTTCAGAGCCACGCCTCCAAACGACACCACGTGACTGGTGGAGCTGCCGATACACATACCTGCAGCAGGTACAATCCATCAGACAATGCAATCCCTTCATCTTTGCATTGAGTGTGTGTGTGTGTGTGTGTGTGTGTGAGTGTGAGTGTGTGTGTGTGTGTGTGTGCGTGTGTGTGTTCTCACAGGGGCAGGCCCAGGTACAGCCGCAAGTCTGGTTGACTTTTACTGCATGGAGGTTGTTTTTGCAGGTCGGAGGCTCCAGTTTCTCACAGTTCACTCTGTGGCTCTGCAGGGTCACGACCCCGGACGGGTTACAGAGCAGCAAGTGACAGCCATCTGCTAACAGCCATGTCTCTCCAGGCTAACACACACATACACACACACATGTATTACAAACCTGTCATTAGTTAATGACTAGTTAAATGATGTAAATAATAATAATAATAATAATAATAATAATAATAAACATGGATCAGTTCACTACCAATGATATTTTATCATCAAATGTTAAATTAAGAACTAACACTTGACTTACTCAAAACAGCAAATTAATTACAATACAATTAGTGAGACAGCAATCTGACACTTTATGTAATTATTTAACTCATTTTTAATTATAAATGGAAAAATTGTCAGTAATTTGCTCTGCTGTGTCTTACTGATGTGTGACATGCTTTCACTGGAAAATAATCAACTTCAGAGTGGAAACAGTAACTCATCTTCATCACACACCACACGCAGTGTTTATTATTTAATTACTTTATGTTTAATTTAAGAATTCTTCTGTTTTATTAAACGTCTCTCTGAAAACTCTTAATGGTAAAAAGAGAAGTCTTTGTGAGTGCAGACTCAGGAGCTGTAATAAAGTTTACAGAGATTTCAGGTTTTTAATCACAGGCTTTAGTGAAGTGATGATGGTGTTTGTTCAGCTGGTTATTAAATATCAGAATTAGGAGGTAATGTGTTTAAAACTCATCTCACCTTCCTCTCTTTTCCGTCATCATCCACACACACTCCAGGAGGACCAGCTGAGGAACAGGAACACCATCATCATCATCATCAGCAGCAGCAGCATCAACAGCATCAGCAGCAATTTCATTTCATACCATGTGTGTGTGTGTGTGTGTGTGCATGTGTGTGTGTGTGTCTCACCCCTGCAGAGCTTGTCGGTGAACGATCGGTCCAGCGTTACCATGGCGAGCAGGTCATCAGTGCTCCTCAGCTCTATGATGTTCTCGTGTGTGTGGGGGCCAGCAAGCATGATCAGCTCGTACCTGTCGTACTGATTGCCCACTCCGATAGGGAAAACTGACACACCTGGATCACACACACACACACACACACCTGGATTACAAACCAGTAATTAGTTAACCTGCTTCAATATAAAAATAAGCTTAATGTCACATACCAGCAGTAAGAGCTTCATTTGAAGGCTCCAGCACCGAGTCCGTCGACCTGTCAGTCACCAGCATCACCACCACCTTGGCCACGCCCATCCGGCCCCCGCTTGTGGGGGAAATGGAACTCTGAACAGCCGATCGCAATGCAGAGCCTAAATAAAGCCATAATAACTCTTTAATAGATGAGAACAACAGCAACAATTAACATCATATCATCTGAATAAAATCTAAATTAATGAATGTGTATAGTCACAACAAAAATGAACGAGCTTAATAACGGAAACATAACATTTTATATCAACATTACATAGTACGCTGTGCATCTGTGGATTTTTGGGTAGAAATTAAACTGATTTTCAGTCACATTAATTAAGTATATTATTTAAATCCTAAATATTTAGACCCTTGATTATTGAATTCAGCAATTAATTTAATTATGATTAATGTTGAATAATTTTAAATACTTAAATTGAGAGCTCATGATTTAATGCACAAGGTAAATAAAAATGATATTCACTTTAGCTGAACTTAATATCACATCAATTACTGTATGTTAATTAAGAATAATTTGATCTTTTTTGATTGATTGATATCAAATTGATAATTTGATTATTTGACGAATTTAATTTGGACCTTTCTGAACTCTAAAACATTTCAGTGCAGCTGTGATACATTCTTGACTCCTGCTATTTGTTGTGTTGCTTCGTGTTGCAGGTACCCAGTTTTGGTGAATTATCTGATTTCCTCTGTAATTTATCCACCAGCTGAAGAAGGTTTTCTGTACTCTGTGCATCTCTCCAGCTCACAGCTTCTACAGGTTTCTCTCCGTACAGAGACACCGCTACCTGAGTTCCATTACCACCTGAAACACAAACACACATTCACAGCAACACTGGAATATATAAGACATGTGTAACGTGCGTGAGTCAGATGCAGGACACAAGTGCGTATAAACTATTTAATGCATTTCTGTGCATGCTCTGAAGTTCTGATAATGATTTTAAATAAACAATATAAATATAAATTCTACTCACCAGTATGAGTGTTCCTTATAAAGGATTTGATGAATGTTTTCAGGTCCTCAAACTGATCACCTGAAGTGGCTCTGAGCAAAAACAGGACATCCATCGGCTTGGAGCAGGGCACTGAAACACACACACACTTTTAACTTTTATTCATTTCACTCATTTCAACTGATATGAAAGAAGTGTGAGTCAGTTATAAAGGTAAATGGTGGACTTCTTATATAAAAGTAACACAAACACACAAAACACACTTTAAATTAAATTGTCATCTTCAGTCCTATGAAAGGTACGCAAACTTTTGCACTCAAATAAAGGCTTCTAAATCCATCACTACAGGTCGACATTTTCTGTGTCATAACTGCTAGCTGGTAGCAATTACTGAGAGTACATTGTTAGAGTTATTAGCATGCTAGATTAGCGATGTATAGTGATGTATAGCATCTGTATATTGTTACTGAGTAACCAGAGTATGCTATTTATGTGCTTCTATCACTTCTGGAGAAATAAACAAACATAAAGATAAGAAGGGGAACATGCTGTTCTTTTTTCTCCTGTTAAAGCTGTTAAAAGCTGCTGTTGTAGTGTGTGTTCTGACCTGAAGGGGGCAGCGTCGCTCTAGGTGGCAGTACAGGTATATACGGTCCTTTTCGTGTCCTACTGATGTTGACCAGCAGGGGTCCCAGTGAGCTCAGCTGCTCTGTGTTCTTCAAAATGATTGGTGCGTGAGGGAAACTCAGCGGATCAAGATCCACCTCCCGCACATGTGGACCAATCCCAATGGGGAATATCTGCGTGTGGGTGGAGCTTGGAGGCCTCTGGATCACATCAGTGGGTGGATTCTGGGTTATGAGAAACACCATCTGGTCTGGAGAGCGACTTGGCATCTCTGTGGTGATGGACTCATAGACGGAGCGAATGGCGTGGCCCGTGTTGATCTGCTCGCCACCTCGAAAGCGGATTTGCTGCAGTTGGTGCAGGAGGCGCTCCCGCTGCAGCAGCTCCATTCGGCTGATCTCCACAGTTACTGTGTAGGAATACTGCATCACCGTGACGCGGTACTTCTCCTTGTCTTGCTGCTCGAATGAGGCCAGGACGTCCACAAGCGCATCTCGAGTGCGGTTGAAACTGTCTTCTCCAACGCTATCTGATCCCTCTATGAGGATAGTGATGTCATGGTAGGTCACGATAGGAGGAGGAAAAGTAGTTCCAGGGGTGAGGATACTGGGAAATGGAGTCATAATGGCAGCAGATGGAGGAACGGTGGCAGGCACTTGGCTGACCCGGACTGCTACAGGACTTGTGGTGGTGGTGGTGGCTCTAGTGGTAGAAGCTGTTGTGGTTTTCTGGGTGGTTGCTTTCTTTGGAGGTTCAGGGTCCAAGCCCAAAGTGCAGAGGTAATCTGTAATCTCCAACGCTCGGTCCTCCAGCTCTCCTGCACTGCTCAGAACATACAACCGACTACTAGGCGTGGCTTTTGTAATTTCAGTGACCTGCGCCATGCTGACATCAGGCCCCAGAGCGATGGTGAGGACGGTGATGTCTTTCTTCTTCAGCAGGCGCTGAGTACTCCGCATGGCTCGGGGGTTTTTACTAGCCGTCAATAAAATAGCAACACGGCCTGCGTGGTCTCGTTTGTTCTTGTCGTAAATGTAAACCGACAGATATTTGATGGCTTCATCCATAAAGGCAACGTCGCCGCCGCTGTAGTGCATATCACGCACCATCTTCTTGAAGATCCACTTTTGCACCTGCATATCATAGCTCTTCACTCCAGAATGGAAGAGGAGCACCGTGGCCCGGGTGTGTGCTGAGCCCATCCGGAAACGCTCCACCACACCCAGGATGAAGAGCTTGACCAAGCCGAAGTCTTCCTCGCTGAGAGACGAAGAGCCATCCACCAGGAAGGCCAGGTCCATCGCTCGATCACAGGCATCCTCAGGCACCGGTGTGGAAAAGGGAAACGGTGTGGGTGTGGTGAAACCCGTAACAGGGCTCAGTGTGGAGGTGGGGCCAGAGAGAGGACATGGACCACACGTCAACGTGTTCTCCTCACAGTGACTGAAATGCAAACATACAGCATGCTAAGCTAGCAGCATTTACATTTGACAAAAAAAATTATTTCCTTCTTCAGTCTGCATTTTCTGTCCCTGAATATTTTCATGTTTAAAGTCAAGCACTTGTGGAAAAACAAGCTCTGGAAAAACCCATGCTTCTACTCAAGAAAAATCTTACAAGCATGAACTACATGTAGTTAATTTTAATAATCTGAAAGGTCTACCCAATATGGACGTAAGCAGTTGCTTAACCTGCCTTTTTGTAACCACATGTAACATTTAGACTCTGAATAAGAACCTTAGGCAATCAGACATACCATATCTGACAGAGATGGGGGTCGTCGTGATTGAGAATGATCTGTTTTCCGTGTGAAATTCGTTCTCCAGCGTGCATGCACACATGACACTGAGACGGACCCACACAGCGCTGTAGAACCTCATCTAAAACCTGACCTAAAGGGGAGAAAAATTGGAGTCTGGTGTAGCGTAGTGGCAATAAGGCAGTTTATAAAAAAACAAGAAGTGGACCTTGAACCTTGGAGTTCTCCCTCATGCTTTGGTCACCAGTTTATATCACATACCAACAAAAACACTGACGATATGATAACATCAAGAAAAAAAGCAGCACAATAAAAGCATTTCATTTTAAGCAGTTGATGAAAATATGACAAAACTAAAGTTCTAGTGTAGGGATGTTATCCAGTTACACCCCAAATGATCCAAACACAAAGAAATAAAAATCAGTACATTTCTATCCATTTATTCTGTGTTTTTATAGTCATGAAGTAACTATAAATTGGTATGTTGTATGTTTTCTGAAAGCTTTTCTGTTGCGGTTTTCTGAGTTTCTGTATTTTGTGCACTAATAAATGTTTTGTGTGACACTTCTGTGTAAACATTCTGTACATGTACATGAAATTCATTTTCTGTGTGTTTGGTACCTGGTGGACAGGAGGCATGGCAGCCCTCGGCGCAGGTGCTGGGGCAGTTTAAGGGTTCTGGATGCTGGCAGGTTACAGGACAGGCTTTCCCACAGGCATTAAAGCGCCACTCACACTCCAAACCTGCGTCCTTATTCAACTCCTCACAGTTCAGAGCTGAAACACATCATCACTCACATCACACTCCAACGAGCGACACTGACATTCATTTTAGGTTCTCTCAGTTCCTTGCAAATTAGTGACTACGATGATGTAAAGCAACAAATCCAAACGATCAGCACCAGTAATTCCGCGGGCCAGTCCTATGGTACTCATGGGCCGAAGTTCAGTTCCCTGCTCACAATGCAAGTAGTTCCCATTTACTATTGGAACAAAATCTTGAAAAGTTTCATCCTATCCTGTCATATACGACCTCTCATTGAAAGTGAATACAGATGTTATGAAGAAAAATAAAGCCAGGGAAAGAAGTAGCAGAGATCGCCAGAGCCTCTGGAGAGTTTAGAGCTTCGCTGTGTCTCAATTTGTGTACTTGAGTATTTACACTTATTATTTTGAGTGTATAAGTGTAGTATAACTTCAAACTGAGAAGTATGTCAACATGAAATGCACTAAGAGAACACGGATGGTGCACTCAAAATGGTCAAAATGTTGAGTGTGCAACACCTCAATGGTCGCCATCTTGGCCACGTAACAGAAGGGGGACCAGCAATCTATTTTTAACCAGATGGAGGATGTAATTTCTGTATTGTGTGAAATGTCTGTGTACACAAGCGAGGAAAATTAAAACCACATTCATTTTAAAGAGATGAGGAAAAAAAGGCTGAAAGGTATTTTTTAGCTGTTTATGTGACAATCGCCGTCATCGTCAGTCATGTTGTGATCGTCATTTCCAGTAACTTGCCACGATCAATTATAGGCAACCTTACCCTGTCAAAATTCATGCACTACACAAGTAAGTACATAGTATGCACAGTGTACTACATGAAAGTGTACTAACAGAAGTACACCAATTGAGTAAGTATGAACCTGTGTGACATCACTACAGCAACTGATAAACTCCTGCCATGTTTCTTTCACCTGTAAGGAAAAATCAGCTCCCCCTTGTGGTTTTAAATTGTATAAAACTCTCATTTTTAGCTAATAGATTCCAAGATTTTTTTTCTTAAATTTGAAAAAATAAAGTGAAAGACATTTTTTGTGGGATAAATAAACAAACTGCTGCTGGAAGTCATCATCATCATCATCATCATCACCATCATCATCATCATCACTGCTTTACTGCACCACAGTAACGGGTTCTCCATCTGTTCTAGATCAGGACGTTGGACTCACGGCACAGGTCGTTGGACCTCCACTCCACTATCACGCCCCTCTGAGCGCACTCATGAGCGTAGGCAGCGACGGCGTCACAGAAACAAGCGCAGTCTCCGACAGACGAACACGAACACGTGTCATGAGTGCAGATCTCCCAGAACGGCTCCGGATCCACCTGAGAGACACAGAGAACCCTGGTGCATAAACGTTCTGCTTAGGTCTACTGGAAACGACTCAAATAATCATATTTACGTTACATTACAACTATGTTCAGATATTCTGACCTGAGAGTTAAGAGGTGAATGTACTGTAAGTAAAATCTGTGTGTGTGTGTGTGTGTGTGTGTGTGTGTGTGTGTGTGTGTGTGTGTGTGTGTGTGTGTGTGTGTGTG
>JAQQZR010000037.1:24067430-24085927 GCA_030068235.1 Notoglanidium macrostoma | reverse complement strand
CCCCCCCCCCCCCCCCCCCCCCACCCACACACACACACACACACACATAACATGTTGTTCTTTTTATCATCGCACAATGAACTCCTTTTCAGTGCCAAGAGCACAAAGTGCACATCCTACACACATTCTCACATCCTACTCCTCCCAAATCTCTCTCTCTCTCACACACACACACACACACACACACACACACACACACACACACACACACACACAGCCAATCTAAAATTAACATGTGAACAATCATATTTACAGCATACATTACCAAAAATGCCAAAAAAGATATAATGATATTTAGTAATGATTATGGAGTCTATATGAGTATTTATGACACCTGTATGAACAGGTCTGCCTGGCCCAGTGTCTCTGTGATTCTAATAATGTCTGGGAAATGTTTTCACAGAGAAGCTGTGATGGAGAAAAACCGGCTCTTTAAGAGACGCTCACTCACGACCAGGGTGATTCACTTCACTGATTCGACTCTTCTGAACCAACTGAGCGAACCTTTTAATCGAATCTGTGTGCTTCTGAGTCGCTTTTGAACATACAGTAACATTGTATAGGATCACTGTTCTTTTACTTCAATCAGCCAATCAGAAAGTCACATATATCAAAAATTAGAAAGCTACGATTCTGCATATTTTCTGTAAAGCTGCATTGTGAAAAAGTCTTGTTAAAAGCACTATGTAAATAAAATTGAATTGGTATTCAATACAGTAATTCATTTAGTTTAACATCTGATTTTTAACATTCTGATTTGAGTTTAACAAAACTGCGAGTTACATCACAGTAACCTGTGAAAATAAATGAATCATGTGTTAATCTCAAATCAGAATGTACCATTTATGTATTTATTTGAATGTTTTTAAAACATTCTTTGCTTCGATTATTATAGTGTATTTTTTAAAAGCATGATTAGTTTTTTGCATATTAAAAAAAACAAATACATAAAATTACACAAAAAATTTCAATATGCTTCATAGTAATAAATTCACAAATGAATTTGTGAACAAAAAAAGTTGTGAAGCTGTGTAAACTGTAAATAAAATCAGAATGTAATGCTTTACCACCCCCTTTTGACCGATTTTCAATTGAATACAATGCAAAGACAAGATATTTACAGTTTAAACTGATAAACTTTATCGTTCCTGTAAATATACACTCATTCTGAATTTGAGTAAGGAAATTGATTGGGAAAATTGTAAACAGGTTAACTGGTAGCAGGTGATCATGATTGTTCATGCAGCATCATGATTGGGATGTCACTGTTTGCAAGGAAGAATGGGGTGAGGTTCACCAACATATAACTGTAAGAAATTTAGGGATTTTGTCTTCTACAATACATATCATCAAAAGGTTCAGAGAAATCTTTGCGTGTAAAGGGCAAGGGCAAAAACCAACACTGAATGCCTGTGACCTTCGACCCCTCAGGCAGCAGTGCATTAAAAACCAGGGTAATCGTGTAAAGGATGTTATTACAGCGGCTTGGGAACACTTCGGAAAACCATTGTTGGAAAACACAGTTCATCACTGCAGCTACAAATGTAAGGCAAAAGCCATTTATCAACAACATCCAGAGACACCAGTGACTTCTCTGGGCCCGAGCTAATCAGAGACGGACTGACGCAAGGTGGAAAGGTGTAGCCTGAGGAGTCCATGTTTCAAATTGTCTTTGGACATCGTGTCCTCTGAGCTAAAGAGGAAAAGGACCATCCAGATTGTTACCAGTGCAAGGATCAAAAGCCAGTATCTGTGATGGTGTGGGACTGTGTTAGTGCCCATGGCAGGGGTAATTTGCACATCTGTGATGATATGGGGGGTGTGTTAGTGCACATGGCAGGGGTAACTTGCACATATCTGAAGGTATCATTAATGCTGAAAGGTACGTACAGGTTTTGGAGCAACATATGCTGCCATCCAGACATCATCTTTTTCAGGGACGTCCCTGTTTATTCCATCCAGATGACGCCGAGGCACATTCTGCACGTGTTACAGCAGCGTGGCTTCATAGTAAAATAGTGTGTGTACTAGACTCAGTGCTCCCTGTGTGTGGAGCATTATAAAGTGCAAAATATGACAATGGAAACCCCAAACTGCTGAGCAGCTGAAGTTATATATCAAGAAAGAATGGGGCAGATTTTCACTTTCAAACCTTCAATAATTACTGTCCTCAGATCCCAAACACATATAGTGCTGTTAAAAGTAAAGCTGGTGGAACACAGTTGTAAACATGCCCCTGTCCCAATGTTTTTGGAACAAATTCAGAATAAGTGCATGCTTACAAAAAACAATAAAGTTTATCAGTTTGAATCTTAAATATCTTGTTTTTGTATTGTATTCAACTGAATATACCTCAAAAAGGAACTGTAAATCATTGCATTCTGTTTTAATTACATTTTACACAGCGTCCCAGTTTGTTGGGAATCTGGGATGTACTTTGAGTGATCAATGCTTAGAGTTACAGTACTGTGCAAAAGTCTTAGCCACCCTGTCTGTTTTAGTACAAATTTGGTAACAGATATGTCTTTTTTATGAATTCAGCATTATTAAGTCAGTACAAAAAGATTTTAGATTTCAAAGAATTGGCAAAAAAAGAATCTGTATTTGCAAAACGTATAACATTTGTATATCAGTCAAAAAAAAAAACACTATATTACATAAGAGGCCACTTTTTAAGCAAAAAACATAATGAAGGCTCCTGGGTTTTCCTGCAAAATAAGAAGAAAAAGTCCAAGTTGCTTAGTAAAACTTACAGCTTACATTTACATTTACATTTACATTTATAAGGAAACTTACATTTTGGACACTGCACACAATGGACCTGGGACTACCGCTTAAGAAAAAAAAAAAGCAAAGTGTTGTCACACCAAATATTAACTTTGTTTAGTTTATTACTGTTCACTACACATTTTAGTAATTTTCTTTTAAGCAGTAAGATTAAGTTTTATTATTTTTGAAGTCAACTTGACTTTATAGCATTTATTTGCATATGACTTTTGCACAGTACTGTACATGTAGACAACATAAACAAAGACATTAAAATTATTTCAAAAATTAATCTAAGGGAATGAATTTCTTCTAATGGTTTCATTAATTTCTCACCTTATTCACATGCCATGTGTGAACTTATTTACTGGAGTTATATGGAGTTTCAGGGCATAAACTGGTGAAATGCACCTTTATATGTTTTTCACATGTGATCACATGTAACTGATGCAAGTGCGTGTGAAAAACACATGATGATGTGAAATGTATGTGATTTTTCGATAAGGATATCAGGATCTGATGAGTACTTGTGCCTTGTCTTCACATCACTCAGGAGATGAGTCACTTGTGTAGCATAAGGATGTAGATGTAGGCTGTTATATCAACCAAATCAAAACAAAACTCGTGCTTAGTGGCTTATGAGTGCAGGTCTATACTGTGAGGATCATCCCTCACTGCGCTCCACACTTTAATAAACAACTTACTCCAGCAAGAGGGAGCAAAAGGACCTAAAGATTCACTTGAGAGTCGGTTCGCCAGACGTGAGCTTTTTAAAACAAACCGATTCCCTAGCGCTACCTGATAGACGATGACGTCATTCCGGAGCCGAGCTCGAGAAACAAAGGAACAGACCCGTGTAGCGCTCAGTGACCGAAACCCAAAGATTAATAGCGTTTACACGAGAATTATCCCTCACACGCACAGCCAGAGTAGAGCAGAGGAGACGAGTCACTCGCTGTGTGGCGCTCGCGCAGGCTGTACGTGAAGTCGGAGCAGAACGGGAGCGCGTGATCCGTGTTCTCTCCTAAAAACACTTTGACTAAAATATCTACATTTTCATTGTGAAAGAGAAAGAGAGAGAGAGAGTGTGTGTACGGAGTGATGGCGGCTCTGACCGGAGGAGAGATGTGCATCAAGTACTTAATGTTCGCCTTCAATTTCGTGTTCTGGGTAAGTGCACGTGACGCACGGGACGGACAGGCAGCTGGAGTGCGGGACAGAGGTGCATGCGTGAATATGCGGGGATCAGAGTGGGGATTTTTAAACGAGTGCGCGAGTCAGTCACTGCAAATCTACCGTGCACGTTTGCGTGTGCGTGTGTGTGTGTGTGCGTGTGACCATTTTGTTTCTTGTGAGTGCGTCTCTCTCTCTCTCTCTCTGTCTCTCTCTCTCTCTCTCTCTCTCTCTCTCTCACTCTCTCTGTATTTGTCTGTGTGTGTGTGTGTGTGTGTGTGTGTGTGTGTGTGTGTGTGTGTGTGTGTCACTGTGTTTGTGAATGAAAGCGCGACACGTTCAGAATTTAGATCACACACTCCACATTTCGTTAAACAGACGCGAGACCATAGTGCAGGTCTGGGAACTGTGTATGTGTGTGTGTGTGTGTGTGCGTGCGCGCCCAAATCCCAGACTGTATTTCATCCCTGACTCTATTTATAGCACTCGGCAGTCCCGCTCGAGATGATGATGATGATAATGATGATGATGATGGTGGTGGTGGTGCGTGTGTGTGTGTGTGTGTGAGTGTGTGTTTGTGTGTGTGGCTAAATGACATATATCACATGTTACGTCATGTACTCTTAATAATACCTTACATCATGCTTACGTTATTCAGTAGTGAAAACGGAGGCGCGCACATGCTATTGCTATAGTAGTTTGTTCATTTTAAACCCTTTATTTGTAGTGTGTGTGTGTGTGTGTGTGTGTGTGTGTGTGTGTGTGTGTGTGTGTGTGTGTGTGTGTTGCATTAGTCAGATTGCTGATACATGCCAAAAAGTAATTAACATTTAACCTGACAAAACTCTCCAAGAATAAATATCTGAAACATTCTTCCTTTACACTTATTCTATTCATCCTATTTATTTACTATTTATGATCATATGCTTTCACATACACTATATGGTGAAAGTATGTGCACCCCTGACCATCACACCCACATGTGCTTTTTCCCCAAACTGTATCCACAAAGTCTGAAACTCACAATTGTACAGAGGATCTCCGTGTGCTGCAGCTTTACAGTTTCCCTTCAGTGGAACTAAGAGGCCCAAACCTGCCCCAGCATGACGATGCCCCTGTGCACAAGCAGCTCCATGAAGACATGGTGTTCAGGTTAAGGTTGGTGAGGAAGAACTGGAGTGTCCTGCACAGAGCCCACTGAACACCTTTGGAATGAACTGGAACTGGACCCTCCTCGACATCCCAACATCAACACCTGACCTTGCTAATGCTCTTGTAGCTGCATGAACACAAATCCCCTTAGCCGCGCTCCGACATGTAGTGGGAAGCCGAACAGCAGAGTGGAACGCGTTATAACTTCACAGGGGGATAAATCTGGACATATGGGTTTGATGGTCAGGGGTTCACATACATTTAGCCATATAGTGTAGTCTTCTGTAAGAAGAAATGTGTTTCTGTAACATTTATGGAAGGCGTCTTCAGTGTCAGTGCTTTTTATTTTTTGTCTTCAAAAGAGAGAACAAAGAGAGGCTGGTGAGGGAAAGATGGTTTATTGCTGCTGTACCGTAAGTGACAACAGGAACTAACTTGCTTCTTGGAAGATTAAATGTAACTATAAATGGATAAAGAGTATGATGTGTCATTCTATAATAATTATTGTATAATAATAGGAAATAATCTTAGCAGTGGTAACAGTAAATCTGCTTCATGACACCACACCTCACCTTGGGCAGTAATTTACCCTAACACACACACACACACACACACACACACACACACTCACACAGAGAGAGAGTGTTTAATTCACTAAATAAATGACTGAATAAAGTTAGCAGCAGTGCACTATAATGCTATATTATATATTTATTAGAGCTATAGGAGTTTAGCCCAGCCTGTGTTAGCTCAGTGTACACAGTATTCTGTTACATGCGGGTTAAAGAATTATACTATATAGTGAAAAATACTTTCTCACTTCAACCAATCACGTGCCAGTTCTAATCCCCGCTTCATTAATATTCATGATCTCGCCTCGCTTGCCTAGACGCTGATGTTTTCTGGCTGAGGTGAGCGCAAATCAACTTCCTGACTCTCTTTGTTTTGAGACTTCCCCTGTGGAGGCGACACGGACGAGGCGTTATAGCAGATATTTTACCGTCTTCACTGGACATTTAATTTAGAAAGACGGAGTTTTACTGTGAGTTACATTTCAGCATTAATCTCACATTCAGCTGTAAGTGAGTGGAGAAGTGGAACTGCTGAGGCAGAATGAGCTGCTGTCCTGCACCGCGCCTGAAATTCCTGCTGCTTATCTTCAGCCTTCTCTTATGGGTATGTGTGTGTGTGTGTGTGTGTGTGTGTGTGTGCGTGCGTGCGTGCGTGTGTGTGTGTGCGTGCGTGTGTTGAGTTTCATTTGTTTGCTCCTCTTTGTTTAGACGACAAGAAAAGTGTGGGAAAAACAATCACATATGAGGCCTGTTAGTGAAAATGGAGTGAGAGAGCAGTCTCAGTTACACAATCTCTAACTGTTTACGAGACAGATAGGGGTGTGTGTGTGTGTGTGTGTGTGTGTGTGTGTGTGTGCGTGTGTGTGTGTGTGAGAGACTTCTGTGGATGTGTTCACGCTTGCACTTTTTTGCACCGTTACAGGAGGGCGTTGCTCAGGAAACGGATTTGTGGTCCACCTGAACACTGGGGTTCACTTCAGGTCAACTTCAGTAATCTGATTTCACAATTCTGATGCACAGAAGAACAGAGTGTAATACATGATGGCTGTAAATCAACAACACTACTGATATCTGATTAGTGCTCCAAATATTTTAACTATATTCGGATTAAACCTTGAAGTGGGCGTGGCCTAAAGCAGAAGCTCTTCTCTATATGATTTATAGCTGTGTATGTGCTATATATGAACGCTGTCACTTCGCCCCAGGACACACTGTAAAGCCCCAGCAGTGCAAATGTCAGCAGTGTGAGCATGGTGTGTGAAGACCATAACAGAAACACACTAATAGTCTAATTTAAACCACAGCAACCCTGACCAGGCAGGTACTAAAGATGAACGAATGAATGAATGAATGCAGGAAACACATGACGCATCACCACACACTCAGGTTGATAGTAAGATTTATGTTAATGCTCATGTTAAAGATCCTGGTCTTTGTCCTGTGAGCTTCATATCTGACCGCCCACACATGCCTGCATAAAAGCAAAAAGACCCAAAACTCTCACCCAGACCAGTTTTCCTGTGAGGCGCACGTCTAATCCGAGTCTGATACCCAGTGGGTGAGCTTTCTGAAAACAAACCAGACAAACAGCACTGGTCCTGTTTATATCTGCATTTGTATCTATTTAGAGTACAGAGAAGAATTCAGACATAACTTACTATTATTTTTGTGTATAATAAATGAAAGAAAGAAAAGATGAGGCATATTATGTTCAAAGCATCCATGTGTGACACATGAATGAAGAAGACGTCTGTGATAGATAGATAGATAGTGTGATTGATTGATAGATTGATTGATTGCTTACAGAGAATTTGCAGAGGTTTTGCTGCACAGAGAGCCAGCAGGTCGCGGTCACATGGCCGTTTACACCTGTGTCTAACAAGCATCTCCAAGGTGTTCAGCTGACCGCTTGTGTTCAGATTTTGGTACTGCCTACATCACTTTTGCTTCTAGGTCAAAGGTCCCCGCATACAGTTAACATGTCATTTCTGATATCAAGCGCCAGATTTGTTTAGCACATGGAAGACAAAATGTTTTCAAGAACTAACATAAATCCTTGGACTATTCCAACTGTTGAGATTGCTCCTTTCTATTTTTTTGAGCGCCGTCACCAAATCTAACCCCAGGAGCACCTCATCCTGCATTAATGAGCAACGCTGCTGTTATGTGCTTGTCAGGGACACATCAGGACGCATTAGCAATTACACTACAAAAGATACGTGGTCAGATGCGTACCAGACCACCTCATCAAGTGGATTGAGTGAATGTGGTTTTTTTTGGTCATTGTATACACTTGTATTTAGTGCTGTCCACATGTGATCCGATCACCCAAATGGAATATCAAAACCAAGTGTAAACAGGGTTAAAGTGTTCTGAATAAGTAATGAATATGGATTCAAAATGTCCTGACTCTGCAATGTTTGAGTCTTTTCATGTCTTGACATTTTTATTTCTATCAATTTGAATCATTATAAATTTGTATCGTGATTTATCGATGCACAGTTTATTGTTGCATGCCTAGTATTAACTGTGGAGAAGGAGAATTTTTGCGTTAAATTGTGTATGTGTCGATGGATAAATAGTCTAGAATGATTTGTGTGTGTGTGTGTGTGTGTGTGTGTGTAAGCTTGCAGGTACAGGTGTGCTGGCTGTGGGTCTCTGGCTCAGGTTTGATCCCTGGTCTAAAGCCCTGTTTGAAGGTGATGGCTCTCTGAATAGCTTTCACAAAGGTCAGTGTGTTGTAGTGTGTTTATATCTCGTCACAGTTACAATAATAACTCATAAACATTGTAAAGATCTTCAAGCAAATACCCAATCAGCAATTAAAAAGTTTTGAAAGATCCATTATCTTATTATAAACAAATCAGACTGAAAAGTAGCAGTTTGAGGTAACTCTGTGCATGCTTATTAACATTACATCACGCCAATGTAGAATTCTGGATTCTGATTGGTCAGAAAGTGGTGATCATTTTCTATAACAGCAGAGGAGTTCGGGAGAGCCTGCTGAGGGCATGACTGTTTATAGCTGCTATAAAATAAGTGAGAACAGGAAGTAACTTCATTCCTGAATATTAAATGTAACTATAAATGAGTAAACTGTATGATGTGTCATTCTTTAATAAATAAAAATATGTAATTGGTAGCAAATTGCTGTGGTATAAAAAGAATAAGTAATAACTGTAATCTTGGCTGCAGATATGTTCCATGTGTGGGACGTATCGAGTGTTTGATTTAATGTGTTTTTTGACATATGATTGTTTTTATAACCGTTACTGCACAACTTTATTGATGTTGTACATGTTGCCATAGAAACGACTGATTTCCAAGTATGAGATGAACAGATGATGTACGTGTGTGCGTGCGTGTGTGTGTGTGTGTGTGTGTGTGTGTTTAGCGGTGTGTGTCCTCATAGTCATAGGAGGATTGATGATGTTGGTTGGGTTCCTCGGCTGTTGTGGCGCCATTCAGGAGTCGCTGTGCATGCTGGGATTGGTGAATATAAATATCTTTCTCACTCACTTTTCACATTTCTCTCTCTCTCTCTGTCTGTCTTTCATTGCTATCATTTGTTTTTTCCTGAAATTAACTACACATATAAAGCTTTCAGCGTCACAAGGAAGAGAATTCCCTGATTGCCTGATTGTGAATCCTTTTATACTCTTTTTTTCCCCAGTTTTTCTTCTTCCTACTGCTTATCTTTGTTGTGGAAGTGGCCATTGGGATTTGGGGATTTTCCATCCAGAGTAAGGTCAGTGTTCTCTCTCTCTCTCTTTCTTTCTCTCTCTCTCCCTCTGTCTGGCTCACACATACACACACACACATACACACACACAAACACACACATACACACAGTCACAGTTTCAATGTCACCAGAGCTCTAGCTCAGTTATTCACTTCCTGTTCACTCTCATTTACTTCCTGTTTATGGACTACGAAAACACATGTTTACGATATGACGTTGCGAAGTCTTGCCGCTATCTCATAGCAGTTTAAATTCTTTGCCATGTCATTTTCCATCCAGCTTAATGTGTGCATTGTGTATTAACAGGCTGTTGATGATGTCACTCAGTTCTACAAGGAAACCTACAAGAAATATAAAGAGGACAAACAGGAAGCTCTGAGAGAGACCCTGCATCTGATCCAGTACGGGGTGAGCGATGAGCGCCCATCTCTCCTCTCTCTCCACTCTCTCACTCACTGTCCATAATACGCCACTCTGATTCCTATTTTTCAGCTGAACTGCTGTGGACCTTTCAGCTCCGAGGACATGGACACTCTCGAGGAGACGTGTCCTAAACGTGAGGGGCTGGATGTCCTCATCACCAAGGTAAGCACCTCGGGAAATATTAACATGTAAACACGCGGACAGCATCCAGATGCTTCTCTCTACATGACTCAAAGAAATAAGCCTTGATCGGTCAGGAGGTGTCGATTCATTTTCTACAGCGGCAGCTCTGACAGATCACGGCTTTATATTAATGCACTCGCTTTATCATTTCTATTGTAACAGCTCATTCACAGGGGTTGTTGCTATGGTGAAATCTTCTGTGAGGAGAAATGTGTGTGTGTGTGTGTGTGTGTCATGCATGAAGGAGTCTCCAGTGTCAGCGCTGTGTAACAGTCAAAGTTAAAGCTGATTATATGACTGTTTATAGCTGCTATAACTGTTTCACAGCATTAAATGTAACAATAAATGGATAAAAGTATGACGTGTAAGACTTGAATAAAAGATTGTAATAGTTGGTAAGTTGCTGTAGAGTACGAGAAATAAAGCACTTGGGGGCATGCCGCTGTAGGAAAATAATCAATGTTAGCGTGGTAACAGTAACTGTGGAACTGATTATGTCTAAAAGAGTTGATTTATATATTTTCACTCCAGTTTAAAAGGAATTTATTCATTTGTTGTTTTTCTAGAGCTGTCCTGACGCTATCGAGAAATTCTTCACCTCCAAACTCCACATTATCGGAGGTTTTGGGATCGGAATCGGAGTGATCTTGGTAAAATTATCCTGATGTTTTTGAGGATGTGTGAGATTTTCATGTATTGCATATTTAGTGTTTAGAAATTATGTTTTTGCTTTGAAAAGAGAACAGCAGCTCCTGTAATTATGCTAACTTTTAATTCAATTAAATCAATCAATTCATTCATTAATGTAGTTATTAATGTTTTGCAGATCTTGGGCATGATCTTCAGCATGATGCTGTTGTGTGCCATCAGGAAGAGTCAGGAGATCGTCTGAGGGCGTTTATGTGAAACACCGCCGTATTCGTGTTGCATGATTTCCATCCCGAAGCTCTCGCTGTCACCGCCGGCTCCGCACAGCTCGCCCTCTGATTGGTGGGAATGTCACAGTTTTCACAGTTTGTAGCTCTGTGATTGGTTCATATCATGAAAAACGAAACTGTAGATTTAGTTGATTTCGTGGAGCTCGTTGGAAAAAAGATGTAACTAAAATTTTTCTGTTGTTCCTGTTGAGACTGTGATGCTGTTGTTGTTCTCACCAAGTCACGTCACTAGGGTTAGGGTTGGGGTTTGGGTTTGGGGTTAGGGTTGGGGTTAGGGTTAGGGTTTGGGGTTAGGGTTTGGGGTTAGGGTTAGGGTTGGGGTTAGGGTTAGGGTTTGGGGTTAGGGTTGGGGTTAGGGTTTGGGGTTAGGGTTGGGGTTTGGGGTTAGGGTTGGGGTTAGGGTTAGGGTTGGGGTTAGGGTTGGGGTTAGGGTTAGGGTTGATATAAACACACAGATGACCTGTTTAAACATTAGATTCATGTGTCAGTTATTTTTTATATATTATTATCTTCATTATGTATGTCACCCAAATTGTTTTACTGCTCTGTATTAAGAATCATGATGCTCCAAAGATATAGTCCCTTCCAGAATTATTGGCCCCCTTCAAAAAATTGGCA
Source organism: Notoglanidium macrostoma (assembly GCA_030068235.1). NCBI lineage: Eukaryota > Metazoa > Chordata > Actinopteri > Siluriformes > Auchenoglanididae > Notoglanidium > Notoglanidium macrostoma. The sequence continues at coordinate 24,074,360 of JAQQZR010000037.1, read as the reverse complement.
ATGATTGTATAAAATTAACATGATAATTAAAATTTTCTAATTAAAGTCTAGGAGAAAAATAATTTTCATAAATAAAAGTGTTTTCTCTCAATCACATGGACACCATTAACATAATATTTATAATTGATGCAAAATTCCTAATAATCCATTCATTTTGGTCATAGAAGCTTAAACATGCATTGAAATCAACTCAATAAATGAATGTTGCTGCTTTTTTACGCTGGCTGTCACAGTCTCTGGACTTGAAACCTGTTGAAACTGTGTGGTGGGAATCCAACAGGACGTCCACGTGCACAAGCATAAGAGTGTAAAAGAGATTATGTAAAATGTGCAAGGAGGAATGGACAAGAACTTCTAAACCAACACCCACCTAAGAGGAGGAGACTTGGTGCTGTTACTATGTCTTTACAGGACTGGGGTTCAAATATGATATTGTGGGGGTGCCAATAATTTTGAAAAGTGTTTTGCAAGACATTTGTACCCATTTGGTTCAAAAATGTTGTGTTAAAAAGTATATAATGTCCCTGTATGTGTAAGGTGAAAATATCGTATCGCTTATTGCACGTGATTTATTTTATATATAAATATATATAAAAGGGTGCCAATAACTGAAAGCACTGGAGGTCGACAGTGTGTGTGTGTGTGTGTGAGATTGAGAGCAGGGCCTCAGTCAGCAGGTCAGTAATGAGGAATCTACAGGAAACTCTAATGAACTAAACTTTATCATACTTGATCATGACGTTAATCATGACGATGACTCACACACTCGTCTGAAGTTTCCGGATTCTCCCTTTTCCTTAAAAATTCTCTCAAATCATCCAAATACCTTGTAGATTATTGCAACATTTATATATTTATATGTCAAATATATTAAATGGTTTTTAATTGAATTAAATGAGAATAAGCATTAATAACATCTAAATATGCTTATATAAAGAACTTCTTAATTAATAATTGTATGGTCAGTTATAATATTAAATTATAATATTTGTGTATTAAAGATTATTAACTGTTTAAGAATTTTATATTCATCATTAAACATTTAATTTTTTCTTAAACAGGAAGTGGAATTTCTCCCTAAATTTTGTTAAATATTTATTCAGTTTATTGAATTGAATTCAATTAAATTAATTTAAAGGTCATCTGTTAAATTATAATGTTAAATCCTACAATCAGGCTTTTGCTACGTGTTTACACTGAGATTATAAAATGCACTTCTATTTATCTTTCTTAGTAGTTTTGTTGTAATATGATTTCATGTGAATAAATGATGTGTACACAATAATGAGTGTTTATGTGTCCTGCTGTGTGGAATGTAACAGAAGGAAGAACGCGCGATAAAGGAACGATATTTTAGGGGTTTTTTAGTGAAGAAAGCAAAGCATCTTTAAAACACTTTAGTAAATCCCACACACACAACTTCATTTAAATGGCTTACAGAAGTGAATTAATTGGATATTACACAAATAACAAATCAAGATATACACAATATTAATATTACAATGTTATGTTATAATATTTAAAGTTATAATATCAAATTGTAGCATTATTAAGAAAAACAATATAGGTTAAATTTATGTTTATCCATTTACATACTTAAATTTAAGTATGTATTTGCATAATAGTTCATGTAGAATTATTATTATTAAAGTTTATATCAACTTAAATGACATTTTTAATTAAATGAAATAAATTTTGGCTTTTAATTTATTAATGAACATATATATTTTTGTGTTCTGGTCACTTGTACTGAGTTGGGTAGGCGTATATGAAATGTAATGATGTGCTGTGTGTGTGTGTATGCCTGTGTGTGTGTGTGTGTGTGTGTATCTCATGTCTGAAGGATCTGCACTTAAGTTTATATATATATTTACTTCCCCGTCTCTGAGTCAGACGTACAACTGGAAATCGGGTTCCTTCGAGGCTGCCGTGTGTCAGGTTGGGTTTGTTCTCCTTTTGTTGTGCTGCTGTTTCCTGTCAACATATTTATCCAGTAATTCCAGTGAGAGAGAGAGAGAGACAGAGAGAGAGAAACAGACAGACAGACAGAGAGAGAGACAGACAGAGAGAGTAAATACATAATATGGATGAATGTGTTTGTACAATCAACAGTTATCTTTATTAGACCAACTGACCTGCTGTTTTAGGAAAATAAAACTCATTAGCAGGAGTCACTGCTGCACGCAGAAGTAAGATTAGATTCAACGCTTGCAATTTTTTCTTTATGAAAAATAATATTTCATACTCTTCATAAACTCCCATTAGACTGTTAGAAAGCGCTGATACTGGAGACTCCTTCAACACCTTCTGGCCAATCAGAATCCAGAATTCTGAATCAGCCTGGTATAATGTGTATTTTTAACCCTCTCTCTTTTCTCACACACACTTTAGTTTATCAGGGTAACGAATCTCACGATGAGTCACAAATAAACCCAAACAGATGCCTTTAAACAAAGACAATAGAAAGATTAATGAGTGAATTCAAGCGAATGTACACACCCATCAAACCCACTTCCTGTCCAGAGCCGAATGGAACCTCTGATCCACTTCTGTTACTGCGATAAATAAAAATAAATATCCTGATAACATCATCACTAACGAACAACAAAAACACAAGGCTTTCACAGGAGCAGAAACAGAAATTAATGCGAAGGAAATGTGTGAGATAAGAGAGAAATAAAACCGCCAGCAAGAATAAAATACAAAGTTAAAATGAATTGAAATGAATCAAAGGTAAATAGAATTGAATTAAAATGATTTTTAAGCGCTAGAGGGACAAATCTTTAAGAATGATAAAAACTGAACTCGAAATGGACAGGATTCCGATACCAAACATTTTATTATATAACCTTCTATTTAGATCATTTTAACCTTTTTTATTTGTGATTAAAAAGACCAGAATGTCATCTGGAACATACAGAACATACAGAAGGGAAAAAACAAAACACTAAAAGAATCTTGAAAATGTAAGAAGACCTGGTGCAACTGGATGGAAGTTTGTCATTTTCCTGAGATTCTTTTGTTCCTGAAAGTTTTCATGACATCATAACAGTTCTTCCTAAAGAAAAACAAAATCAAAAGCAAGTTGTTTTCACAAGGGATGCGAAAGTAAGAGGTCCACATGAGACATTTACCTAAAAGTATTTACACCGTGTCCTTTCAGGGGCTCCGTAATAACTACAGGCTTATTTTTTGTTTTTATTTTGTTTTGTTTGTTGTTTTTTCTCTACCTGTGAGGACGCACGTGAGATTGCACAGCTCATATTCTAAACCTCGGCCTCTATCTAAGTTGATTTATTTTCTCCAGTTTGATCCTGAGCTCGGGTTAAACGCTGCCCGGAGCTTCACATGTTCTCCATGTGTCCGTTTGGTTCCTCTGGGTTGTGATAAATCAGGTACTGAATGTGAGTGACTTAAAAAAAATCTATAAATATGCAATAAATCTGTGCTGCAATCATAAAGTCATAAATCCTACCCTTTTTTTCTGTTTTTAGAGAATTTTGTTGTGTTGAGGGGACAGATGGGGATAGTGGGTTGTTCGATACACCGTTATCTACTGCAGCAATCTAAGGCTGTAGATGTGTGTAAATATAGAAAATTTTATAAATATTCATGTATATATTTATATTTATTTATTTTTACTTTTTTTGAACAATAAACAAGTTATTATCTTGAGAAATTAATAATAAAGATGAACAGCACACACACTTCCCAAATGTAATACTGATCACCAAAATAAAATAAAAATAAAATAAAAGTATTAAAATATTTTCTGCCACAATACATGATTGATGATGACATTCAATTTAATCACTATTTATATGAGTTTTCACATTTCTGTTTGTTTGTTTGTTTGTTTGTTTGCAGAAATAAATCACCATAGCACTTGTGCTGATAAATAAAATCAGAATGTCGGATTATCTAACCTGATCATCAAACTAAAGGGACAAATTTATACATTTTCATGTTTAAAATGTACAGTATAATTGAACTGTACATATTTCTGTGAAGCTGCTTTGTGACAATGTTGATTGAAAAAAGCACTTTTACAAATAAAACTGAATTGAATGTAATTAAATTCAATCAAGCTAAAATTCAGGTGTCTTTACCTGCTTCCTGTAAATCCGATAACAGCTTTAATCTGATTTAAGATATTGCTTTGAGCTGTTTTAAATATTTTTGATATCCACTGAGATTATTATTGGGAATATAAAAAAACAAATCTGGCAACCCGGCCCATGCGAGAGGTTCTGACCCACTTTGGGAATGTAAAGTCTGATTTGTATTTTACCTTTTTTTAACTTTTCTTAAGTACGCAGTGCTGATGATGAAGTGAAACTCTGAAAAAATTCAGACCAGGTTTCTGCTCCTGTCAGTAGATGGCAGAAGCGTTCAGCTCTTCCACATGTGATGCTCCAACAGGAGGAGTGAAATAATTGGACTTTCCTCCCCAGGCCCGCACCGCACCGCCCCGCACTCCGCACGTCCCGCAATCTTCTCGCTGTAACTGAATGATGACGCACGTGAGCTTAATAACTGGGTTTTATTTCCAGCTGTTTCACTCTGCATTTCCACTCCAGTGGGATCTAAACGTGCTTCTGTCCTGTTCTGCCAAGACTGGGGCTATTTTAAGGCTCTGAATAAGGTCAGCGCTCTGCAGTGATGTACTTCATTTGGGCTTGGTGGAGGTAACTACATTTCTCCCTGCATGCCTGTGCAGGATCCTGACGGAAGGAGAAGGGAATAATGGGAATGTGACCTGCTTGCTTTTTGCACAGTGAGTAAATGGAGCATGCTGGAAGATATTTTGTGTGTGTTTTTTTAGAACTGACACGGTTTCTTTATGCTTCACTGTTTCCAGCAGCTAGTTTACTAAACTACCTCGACGCAATTTTTATGATGTCTTGTCCTGAGGGATGTGTTAAAGATGACGTGCGGATGGTCCACTTTTGATAAGTGAATTTTAGCCAGTGTAGGTCACTGCAGTGATGTCAGACAGCGCAGACGATGCCTTGGTTCTCTTGGAGATCCTGGAGGTTCTGGGTGCATGCCGTGCACGTGTGTCATATGCAGATGTGTGCGTGTATCTGAGTGGGCGTTATGAGCTCCACCCGCTGTTGGAGCTGCGGAGTCTGCTGTACTCCACGGCATGCCGTGATCCGTGCTTCCCGGCCACGCTGTTCCGTGAACGCCTGCACCCTCCCTGCAGCAACCGTCTCTCTGCAGCCGCTGACGTGGTCTCGCTCTTCAACCTGCTCACACACACGCGCCTGCCGCCCTCACACACTAATTCCCTGACCTCCAGCTTGGCCTGCGTTCAGGAGCGTGCACGCTGTGATTGGCTGCATGCAGAAGGCGGAGTTATAGCTCCAGGCTGTAAATATGAGGACTCCACTGAGGCACTGATCAGTCTGAACACCGGGGGGTCTCAAGTGAACACTCCAGCACGCTTGCTCGCTTACACGCATCAGCGGCACAGCATGCAGAGAGCACACTCTCTGGACGTTCCTTGTGGTTCCACCGGGAATCAAGAGTTGACCGCCAAGGGTGTTCGAGATGTAGATCCTGCTCAAAGCTGCACTCAGAAGAGGAGCATCTTTAAGGGGGAATTCCATAAACTGGTACCATTTATTCCCACAGATGGCAACAGTAGGATTCAGGAAGGATCCAGAGAGGACAGTGAGGATGGACAATTTATAACCTGCAGTAACCCTTATCCTGAATCTACACATGAAGAGGTTCAAATGCAGTCTTCTGAAACAGATACACCACCCGATGCACAGACTCTATACCTCCAGAAGCATAAAAGTCTAGACGACCTGCAGAGCTCCACCTACTTTGGGCCTACAGTGATAGAAAGGACGTACAACCAAAGCCCAGCCCTGACGGCCAAGAGCCACAGTCTGGACATCGACAGCGGCCTTGCAGAACCGTCTGAACATGACAAACCTGGACTGGACAGACCAAAACCCCAGAGACCTAGATCAGAAAAATCTGCTTTAGACAAATCTGGACTTACAAAACCAGGATTTACTAAACCTAGCTTTGAGGGCAGTAGTTTCGACATCCCCAGGTTTGACCCATTTATCGTCCGATCGGTTCGAGACACCCTGAAGCGGCTGAGCGGGCTAAGTTTGGATGCCTGGTATGATTGGTCACCTGACGCTGAGGGTGTGGTCAGCGTGGCCACTCAGACGGACCTCGGCGATCGCCGCGCTCTGAGAAGCCTCCTGCTCAGTGAAAAGCTCTCGATCGATAACACGGACATCGCAGAGGACGACATCAGTGCCATCTTCCGCTTCTTGGACGACATTAGCATGTGTGGCTCGATGGCCGTCCTGCCTGGAGACGGAGGAGGAGGAGGACCTCAGGAAGGGGGCGGAGCTGGGTTGCCAGAGCGACGGGAGCGTTTAGGGAAGCTCAGGCGGCTTTTTCACTCTCTCGAGGGGCCGGAAGAAGGTGTACGATGGGGCGTTGGACGGCTCCTGCAGCGCGTCACCGAGCTCGAGCAGCGTCTGGAGCCCATCTCGGAGCTGAGAGAGCAGCTGGCACTCGTCCTCACCACACTGAACCGGCTGGAGCAAAGAGGGCAGCTTGTGCACTCAAACTCTGAACCTGTCCCACAGCAGCCTCCACCACAGGCCCAGTCAGAAGGAGGCTTGAGACCCAGTTTGAGTTCCGAGGTGCCCGATGGAGCTGCGGCTAAACGCAGAGGTCTGTTCATACGCAACTCCAGGAGCCACAATGAGAGCAGCAGCTCTGAGCGACATCGCGAGTGGACCGTCAGCTACAGCAAGGAGCAGCACCTACATCCTTCACATGTATGCTCACACACACACACGCGCGCGCACAAACACACACACACACGCACACACACGCACACACACACACACACACACACACACACACACACACACACACACACACACA
>JAQQZR010000037.1:24043164-24054718 GCA_030068235.1 Notoglanidium macrostoma | reverse complement strand
AGAGAGAGAGACAGAGGGAGCGAGAGAGGGAGGGAGAAAGACAGAGAGACACACACACCGAGAGAGGGACAGACACAAAGAGAGAGAGAGAGAGAGAGAGAGAGAGAGAGAGAGAGAGAGAGAGAGAGAGAGAGAAACACAGGGAGCGAGAGGGGGAGGAAAAGAGAAGGACAGAGACCAAGAAAGAGAGAGAGACAGAGGGAGCGAGGGAGACAGAGAGACACAGAGAGAGAGGCAGAAATCGAGAGAGAGAGAAGGAGGGAGGGAGAAAGACAGAGAGAGAGACAGACACAGGAAGAGAGAGTGGGAGAAAGGGAGGGACACCGAGAAAGCGACAGAAAAAAGGGAGAGGGGGACAGAGAGAGACAGAGATAGAGAGAGAGTGTAAGTGAGGGTAACAGACAGAGGGACAGGGAGAATGAGAGAGAGAAAAAAGTGACAGAGCAGCAAGAGTGAGAGAGAGAAAGACAGAAATAGTGATTCAGAGTGAGAGAAAAAGAAAGAGAGAAAGAGCCAGACAGGCAGAGAGAGACAAAAATGAGCGAGCACACGTGAACAGCCTGACACACATCCGCCCTTCACGTATCGCATTCTGAATTCAGTTAAACAAGGAAACGGGAAGTCTGAACTCGGAATTACACGGGTGATGATAAAAATGATATATATAAATAAAATGTCTCCGTAGTGTGTCACAGGGCTTCAAACTAAAGCCGACCAGTTCATCAGTATATGTGTTTGATTACAGGGAAGACTTCCAGGGATGCGCATCTATTCACATGGAAGTTTTCCAAGCAGCTGAAAAGTTTCTCTGGCACATTAAATTCCACAAATGATGGGAATTTTGTCACAGTACAAAACCAAATCTTACACACGTTTCTTTTCTATCTTCAAAGCATTTTAATTAATAGATTCATTTTACAGACAAAGCAGTTAAATAAAACACATTGGGAGTAAGCGTTAAAACAACAAGTTTGCCTATTTTAGAGCAAGATATTTTATTTTACAGCCTGTGTGCACGCAGGAGAACACAAATGAACACAACACAAACACAAATGAAAATTCCCCATCATTACACACACTAGCATCTCTACCTATGTGTCTTTTCTCTCTCGCTAATAATTAAATCCACTCTCAGGATATTTAATTTAATTTAGGTTCATTCAGACATCATGATGCACATTTTACACAGATCCAGAGCGCCACCTGCTGGTTAAAGTGCAAGGTACATGTTAAACACTATATTTAACAATTTAAGCTGCTCTCATTCTGTGCAGCTGTTCCAAGTGGGCGAAGGATAAAAAAGCGTTTCCAAATTTCCATATTAATGGTTTCAAATCCTGTGTTCATGATCAATCACTTTATTTTATGTTTTTTCCTCCTTCCCCCTCTCTCCTTCTCTTACCTGTTTGAGAGCTTCCTGCTTGCTCTTATTCAGTTCCTCGTGTTTGAGCTTCCACTGGTTCAGCTCGGCCTCCAGCTTCTCAATGTTCTTACTGAGCGCTAGTTTATCCCTGAAAACCACACACACAGCACTATAGTTTAACCTTCACCACTGCACCAAGGGGGGAAAAACATTAGGCTTTTATTAAACGACCCTGAGCTTATTCAATCGGGACAAAAGTAATGGCACCCCACACAAGGGGGGGATTAGTGTGCGTCTGTTGTAGCTGATGATGCTTAAGAGTTGCTCTTTCACTATTTAATTTCATTTTTAGCGCTCTGCCTTTTATGGAATTGGGTGAGTGGGGCTAAATATAAATATGCTGTGAACACACTTGGTTATTAATGGTTGATTGGCGTTTGTTAATTTCTGCATGCCAGTACGTGAAAGACAGAAAATCAGAAACTTTTGTAAATGCAGCCACAAATTTTAGTTCAGCACATGAAAACATTTATACACAGCTGCAGTAAAAAACAGTAAATATGGCCCTTTGCTAGAAAAACTATTCTTACACACACAAACAAATTAACACACTGGTGTAGCATTATCCTGAAGCATAACCCTCTGCTGCTTTAAATGCCGACATTTCATTACGGTGCCACATTAATGTCAAAACTAGAGTGCACTAAAGCACAAGGTAGAAAATATACACCTAAAGACTCTAACATTTCTTGTGTGCAAATATCCCACTCGAGTGCACAAACGTGAAACTTGCAAACACAAAGAGGAATTCTGACAGTTTGGTGATGGGCTCGTGGCCAAGCACAGAGAGGCAATCCACGTGTCTTGCAAGGACAACTATCAAATTGATCCCGACATTATGATAACCGTGCACGAAATCCTTCTTTCTGTGCTCGCGAGTTTCACATTTGTACTCGTGAGTGGGAGATTTATACACGAAATATTTAACTCAGTTTTATATTTTACACCTTGTGTTTTAGCATGCTCTAGTTTTCACACTGATGTGGTGCCATATTTAGCTTATTTTAAAGCATTGTGGGAATGTCGCCCTCTCTGGTAGAAAGGTGTTACTGTAAGCCTTGTGAAACAAGAGGAACAATTTCTCCATGCTGGGATCTAAACATATGAAACCACAGAAATCAGATGAGTTCTCACTCGCGCTCCTTCAGCAGGACTTTCTGGGACTCGTCGAGACGCAGCTGGAGGACGTTGAGTTTGCTGGAGTCGTCATCCGGGGTTGCCAGATCCTCCCACAGTAGTCTGTTCCGGTCCTGGCGGCTCAGAGCCGAGCGCAGACTGCTCACGCTGCGAGCGTCCCACGAGTCCGGAGCGTCGGCTTTCGCCCTCAGTAGAGCCTCCAACAGCTGCAGCTCCTGAAACAAAACCAGGACAAAAATAATCCCTGAGGGAACGAGACAGACACCGCTTTCACTATAGCGGAAGGAAAAACAACACACCGCACGAGATTTACTCCGACTTTATGATGATCAAATGATTCATGATGTTTCCACAGGAAGAAGGAAAAAAACCTTCAGGTCAACAACTTCCTGTTTTCTCACACACACACACACACACACACACACACACACACACACATATACACACACACACACACACATACACACACACACACACACACACACACACACACACATACACACACACACACATGCCCTTTGGTCAGGATGTGCACTATACACGTTACTCTTCTCATAATGTTTATGCTCGGCCTGCTATACTGTCCAATTACCACACAATGCATTGTCTATGTGTATTATATCGTGACTATTTTGCATGGTTGTATGCCTCGTATGTTGTTTACACTTTTGCCATGTCTCATATATTCTGTTCTTTATGTCACACCAAGCTCCTGAAGAACGTTCTTTCCGCTATGTACTCTGCATTAAGGCTGAGTTGGCAATAAAGAGAACTTGTTCTTGAACTTGAAATCACATGAATAAGCTGGAGCGTCCCTTCCCTTCCAATAAAAAACAACAAAAACATTTACAGAGTATCATCTCTTCTACTGAAAACAGGAGCTTCCCTTCCCTTGCGTACAATAATAACATCAAAACAATAATAATAATAATAATAATAATAATAATAATCTGCAAAACTATATAGCATTGTGCCAAAATATGCATGTATAGAAAATGTGAGTGACGTCAGCTATATTCACAGGATGACAGGAACACCGTTAGCCACATGCGCTAATCTGACATCTGCACTTATTTCACCTGCCTGGATTTTTTAAAATGAATATTATCCATCCATCCATCCATCCATCATCTATGGCGCTTTGTCCGTCTGTGTCGCGGGGAAGCTGGAGCCAATCCCAGCATCTTGGGGTGAGAGGCGGGGTACACCCTGGGCAGGTCGCCAGTGCACCACAGGGCCAACACAGACAAACAGCCACACACGCTCGCATTCAGACCTATGGGCAATTTAGAGTAGCCAGTTGACCTAATCTGCATGTTTTAGGACTGTGGGAGGAAACCGGAGCACCCGGAGGAAACCCACGCATGCACGAGGAGAACATGCAAACTCTTAAATGAATATTATTAAAACATCTATTTTAAATGTTCACAATATTTGCCAGTCAGCTAACAGCTGATGTCTTCATGTCAGAAAAAAATGATTTTCTGCAAATACTGTTAGCAAACTTGCTAGCAACCAAGTGAGTGTTATGTAGCTAAGCTATGTAGTTTCATATGCAAAAGCGAGTCATGTGACCGAATTCAAACTTCCTGTTTATGCAGAGAAGCAGAAAAAATGGATACATGATTTTATATTTAACAGTTATTCTATTGTAGTACAACTTTTTAATTCTTATATTTGTTGGAAATCTGTTGTTCTGTCCTTGTTGAACCCAGAAGCAAATCAAAAAATACCTTTTTTCTGTTTTCTGATGATTTTCTGATCTAAGCATATAGATCTAAGCATATACTGATTGAGTTAATGTAATTATTTTTTTCAGAATTTATAAAAAGAAAATAAATTCTGCAGTGTTCTACGTTCTCACACCACTCAAAGTGAAAAAAATTAAGCATTTTGTGTGTTTTTGAGTTTTTGTTGTATATGACTCACTGTTCTTAGAGAAATGGGAAACTTTTTTCATAATCTCCATTATGTCTTCGTAGAAGCTGAAACCCGCTGATTTTTATATTTTTCTCAAATCACACATCAGTTAAATTTTTTTCTGCTAAGCTGAATAAAGCATTTCTACTTTTTAAATCAACGTTTTTTTTATATATATATATAAAACTACGCCACATACATCATACAGATCACTTCTTAGTATAACTATTCACTGTAGTCTATCTGTTCCAATATTTGTGCTGTCTTGTGCTGTCAGCATTGACACTGATTTGACAGTGGTGTGTGTGTGTGTGTGTGTGTGTGTGTGTGTGTGTATGTGTGTGATCAAGGCATGAAGGGGTCAGATACAGCAGTACTCTTGAGATTTTAAACACATCTGTGTTACTACTGAGAATGTTTCTGATTGAGGTAGAAGGGTGCCAATACTTTGTGCAGAGCAACAGATCTGTATGTTACATGAAGCTGTATATAAGTGAAAGGTTGAATAATATTGGCTCTTTGTTCTTAATATAACTTTTCCTGTTTCTGTTAAAGCCATAGCGGAACTGCCAGCACACACACACACACACACACACACACACCAATACTATTACAACACACATGGCATTTCCTAGATTTCTGCTTGCCTTTAAACTGACTGACGGAATGTTTCCTACAGGCTGGATCCGAGCCGACGCTCACATCCGTTATTACAAAAAGTCTGGAACGCTACGAGCTTAGACATCTTTAGTGAAGTCCAGAGTTTCCTCCACTATCACAATGTTGAATATTTACATCAGTTACTTAATTTAAATCTCTGTTACATTCACCTTCTATTCGTTCATAAGCTCTTCTAATACAAGTTTAATTTAGTGAGTTAATATTTTGTTGTACAGAATAGTTTTTTGTACAGAAGTTGAAAAACAATAGAGTAGAGACCTTTACCATTAATAAATTGTCTATTTTATATAGTGATTGCAAATTACAGAACTGTGCTGTAAATTATTTTGGATATTATAATTGCATTCAAAAATGAATGTTTTCTTTTTATTGAACACATTTGAATGAAGATTCTACAGAAAAAAATTTACATACATTCATGTGAGTGTAAACTTCCTGTCTCTACAGATCAACTAATACAGACCAGCAACAGATTTTTCCCCCAACAAGCACCTGGTGAATACCGTAAAACCCCCCGTGTACACACACACACACACACGCACACACGCACGCACGCACACACACAAACATTCTGAAACTATTACAACCCAGACCTCAGCCACCAGTGTGAACAGCAGTCTTTAATTCTCTAGATGTGTTTTAGGTTTAATCAGTGACAGCTGGATAAATACTGCAACAGGAGCAGTGGAAAGACAAATCACTTCTGCATGGAAAAAACCTGAAGCAGATGAGTGTAGAAATAAATAGCAGAGTAAATAAGATTTGGTCTTAAAATGAAGCATAATCAATAGGTGTGTGCTTTAAGGATTCTGAAGGATTCCCCGGTCGACCCTCTGAGGGAACTCATGAAACTCATGATGCTATCTTTGTAAAACTCAAAATATGAAGCAAAGTACTATTAATTATCCATGAAACCCTTAAATAACACTTGTCTTCTCCTGTGTACCAAATGCCAATAGAGCTAAATGATAAACCCCTTACAGATTCTTGATATTAAGAAGAAAATAATGAACTATAATTTGTAGTTTCCCCAGTTCCCCAGTTAATACACACACTTTCAGGGTGGAAAGGGGTTCTTCGAGGGTACTTTAAGGGTTCTTTCACACTCTCATGTAAGGTTATACAAAAACATGTACGTGTTCTACAAGTCCAGTATAATACTGTGGTAAAGATTTAACATCGTCAGCATCATCATCATCAAGTTATGAGTTTTTTCTCCCATAATTAAAAAGCTTTAGAGAAAATGGCAGGTAGTGGATCTAATGTTCTTGTGCCAAATTAACACAAATGTACTGGAATTAATCTTCTGGATGTTTCACTTTACAGCGTCTCATTTAATTTACATAAAATGGATACAACCTCTATTCAAATAGAGTAATAAGATTGGAGTTATACACCTTGGAATGATAAGGTTTGATCTGACTTCTCTGGCAAAACAATTCATTGTTCTAAGTATGTAAGTAACATGACCCTGTGAGACGATTTGCACTGAATTGCTGTTTCAAAGTATTAAAAACACGTTTAAACAGTTACTTTGGTTTTAACCTTAATGCTGCAGTGATACTGGTGGTGTAATGTTGGGAATATTAGATTTGGTTATATTAGAGTAGCATTGTTTGAGTAATAATGCACTAATAATATATTAGAGTGACCATGCTGACCTAAAAAGAGTTATGATATGGCCTAATGAAGTAGTAATACGTGTAATAATGTTTGAGCAATGATGTTTACATAATAATATTAATCATGGAGTAATAATGTTAGAGTAATTATTCTACAGAGCAGTCAGTCTGCGCAGCTTTCAAGTTCTGCCTATCCTCTGTTATTCCTCTATTATTCCTTCTTTTTGACTAGCTTCTCTTCTCAGTGTTAAGTGTAATCATGTGAACTACACAACTATTTGTACAAAAAGAAAAAGGGAAAACATTTCATGAAAAAAGGAAAATAAGTATTTGCGCAGCGGCTGGGAAACTTGAACACACCTTTTGTGTGAGTTTTGAAATTTTCCAATAAAGTTTTTTTGTACTAAACGGAAGCGATTTGTAATCCAAAATGGCGGCTCCCTTGTGGCTGTAGAGCCAACGTGATTTTACACGTTTATACATAAAATATTTACATTTTAAGCTACTCAGTGTGCAACAGAAGGAAACTATTTGGTGAGTAGATATTTGTTAGTTTGTTAATAAGAAAGCTTTTTAATTTAAATTAATTAGTATTATAGGTCGATCGCTCGCTGTCGGCTGCGCGTGACTGATGCTCATAAATGTATTTTCAGTGAGGTGTTTTCACGTGGATCATAACAATAATCAAGGTGGTCAATATTGCTATTTAAATCCAAATTTAGTTCGTCTTATTCAGGTTTGTTAATAATGCTAATAAAGCGCCGTTCGTTGAATATTCCACTCGCAGTGTAGAGGTTGGTGTGTTTATGTGAACGGTCACGTGCTGTTTCATGTTTTTGGATTAAATGATTTAGACATTTCTCATGTACGGAAGGTTTTCTAGTTGTATAGAACCACTGCAGGTTCGGTATTTAATCTGATTTGCTGCTGGAGGCGATGCGGTACACTGAGGACCTCGATATGAAGTGTAATAAATGCATGTGTAAGCAAAAGGCTGGATTTAGAATATATAACACATGCATGCTTCTGTGATACTTTTGAAAGAAAATCTACTTGTATAGATATTAATAACAGTAAAATGGTATGTAAATACTGTACATATTAATACTGAATACTGATAAACGTAATAAAAACACTCATCATATCCTTATCATTTCTGTAGAACACTGTTTTGGTGCTTGGTGATAACCTTTATAAGCTCATGGAACATTTGTGTGTTGGTTGTTGTGATGTTGCTGGTGGTGAACACCATGTGCTGAGGATGTTGTTGTGTATAAGCCGTGTGTGTAATAGATAGTGTGAGGACGATCAGTGAGCAGCAGTATGAGCGAGGCGCTGTGACGTGAGCCTCGACTCCTGAATCGCTGATGGAGCCCAACTATCACGCAGGCTCCCGAGTCAGACGATTTAAATGTCTGGGGAAAATGTGATCTCTGCAGCTTTATGGCAAGAGCACAGTGTGTTGCGTCTCGGAGTGCGAGTCTCCTTTTTCAGCTGTTTCGTATCCTGTATGAAGCTTTAATAACCTGCTGTGTGACTTCAGATCAGAGCAGCAACATCGTTCTCTGCAGGATCGCTGAACTGGAAAAGCCGTGACAGTCTTCACTCTCAACCTGAACAGGGATTTAAACAAGAAAATGAACCGGCGGGCTGTCAATCAGGGCGACTTCACTGACATTTTATACTGAGTTTAGTTACAGCGAATAACTCGTTATGTGTATTTTCAGTCCTGACTTCAGTTCTGCAACATTCCTGTCCTAGTCAACGAGGAATTAGGAGGAAAAAAAGAAAGTTTGCGATTTGTTTTGCTTTGATCATTAATCATGAGTTCCGGCAGATAACCTGACGATGTACTCGTGGATCACATCATGTAATGTCGGATGTTGGTGTCGGAGTAAAGTACCAGTACCAGTATCGAAGCGTCTCTAATCCTGTTCCGTTCCCTTCATCCTGCAGGTCTGTGAGTTCGTGAGATCCTCAGCTCTCTGCCATGGCCTCTTTTAAGCCCACTAAAATCCTGTCCTATCCTAAACTAGGCGAGCGAGTGACTGAGGAGACGCTGTACTGGAAAAACTACAAGGTATTAAAGATGAAGTTGATTTGTACATCATTTCATTGTGTTGAGGATTCTGATCAGAGCTGCACTGTCCAATGTCGTATAAATAAATGTGTCTTTCCTTGTCTTGTTTATACAGGCTCCGGTGCAGATAAAGGAATTTGGCGCTGTCACAAACATCGAGTTTTCTCCTCAGCCGCCTCACAATTACGTGGTGACGGCGTCCACCAGAGTACGGCTGAGTCTCTCACGTGTTTCACGCAGTAGAGTTTGCTCCCGCTTCTGTGTCCTGCTTGTGTGTAATGATGAATCTTTGCCCGTCTCAGATCCAGGTGTATGGCGCTCACTCTCAGGAGCCGCTGCGCAGTTACAGTCGCTTCCGGGACACGGCGTATGGCGGGAGTTTCCGTGGCGACGGGAAGCTGCTGGTGGCGGGAAGTGAAGAAGGGCTGATTCGTCTGTTCGACATTGGAGGCCGAGTCGCTCTCCGCCAGTTCACAGGACACACCAAGTACGTGTGTGTGTGCGTGCGTGAAGTGTGTGTGTGTGTGTGTGAGGGTGATGGGTGTTTTGCTGCTTTTTCACCACAGGAACCTTTCCAGGAACTTTACTGGAATCAGGGCTGATTTTATGCTCAGGGAACTTTTGGAGTTGTTGCTAAGAGGAGCTTTAGTGGGTGGAGCTTATTGTAAAGAAGATCTGATTGTTCAAAAACAAATCTCTCTCTCTCTCTGTTCCCTCCCCAGGGCGGTACACGTCACCTCGTTCCTGTCTGATGGTTACCGTGTCTTATCGGGTTCTGATGATCTGTCGTGTCGTGTTTGGGACGTGGCGAGTGGAGCAGAACTCTGCTCTTTCACTGAACACAGCGATTACGTCCGAGCTGCGACCGCCAGCAAACTCAACCCTGACGTCTTCATCACTGGTATCAAGTTCCACTTCAGAATGACCGCTCAGTAACCGTGCTGCTCGTGCACAATCGTATACAATAATATCGATAATCCACAAGAAAGTACAAATGGAGTGAACAATAACATGAACAATCACATTCAGTACCAAGTTGGAGACTTCCAAATGCAGTATGCAGTATTTTATAAATCATTTTATAAATATCCTAGTGACAAGTTCTCGTCTCACTGTTGCAGTCGCGTGTGGGCGTGGCCTGCCCAGCTGAAATGGTATTTGCCAAAATGCTATGCTAGCTAGTTAAGCACAAATGACCCAATGCGCTCGGCAGTGTGATTTACGTGTTATGTGCTCGGCTCTGTGCTCGCTTTTAGTTCTCACAGTTGATTAGGCGCTTGTTGGCGTGTGAACGCAGGTTCGTGGTTTGTGCTCAGTAACACTAACCTCCCCTCTGACAGGTTCCTACGACCACACAGTGAAGGTGTCTGATGTGCGCTTAGGGGGCAGTGTGATGACGCTCCAGCACGGCCATCCTGTTGAGTGTGTGCTGCTTTACCCGTCTGAGGCTTTACTGGTGTCCACAGGTAACTCACAACAACAACAACAACAACAATAATAAGCTTTAGTGCATTATTAATTAGTGTTTAATGAAAAGTTGTGCATCAGAGCCACATCACACACACTAAACTCATGTGGAGGTGCTTTAAGTGTGTGCTTTTTTAAATGTGTGTGTGTGTTGAACAGGAGGTCGGTATGTGAAAGTGTGGGATTTGTTGAAAAGAGGTCAGCCGCTCGTCTCCCTGAAGAATCACCACAAAACCGTCACGTGTGCGTGTCTGAGTACCACCGACAACCGACTGCTCACAGGCTCGCTCGACAGGTGAGTGAGAGCGTGCGCGTGTGAGAGCGTGCGCGTGTGAGAGCGTGCGCGTGTGAGAGCGTGCGCGTGTGAGAGCGTGCGTGCGAGAGCGTGCGTGCGAGAGCGTGCGTGCGAGAGAGCGTGCGTGCGCGAGAGAGCGCGCGAGCGTGAATGTGTGAGTGAGAAATAACTTGTCAGCAGGTCTGGATTATTATTATTTAGTGTCCTTTTAAGTACATGTCACTGTATTTAAGTGTTTGGAATGGCTTGGAATATTATTATTAATAATAATAATAATAATATGTATAATACCTTTCGTATTTGCAAATGTTCTTGTTATCTCTTAAAGCTGTTGTTTAAAGAACAGTTAAAACATTAATATTTATGAATAGTTTTCCTTTATTTCCTTTTCTAAATAAAGTTACGTACTTTGCCATCGCCGCCACAGGCTGCTCATTAGGGATATATATAGATAAATGTGTAGATTCATGAGTTTATATTCAGAATTTATATACTTTTGTGAAGCTGCTTTGTGACAATGTGTGTTGTTAAAAGCGCTATGCAAATAAAACTGAATTGAATTGAATAATAATAATAAATATATTAATGGATTGGCTAATGAATATCTCACGGCCGGTACAGGTGAAGACCTCCAGCACTAATAATAATTACTATGTGCTGTGAATTTAAATTGCAGACATGTGAAGGTGTATAATTCCTCCTTTAAAGTGGTCCATAGTTTTGATTACGCCGCGTCCATCCTCAGTCTCGCGCTCGCTGTGAGTAAAACTTTATTCTCACAGCATTTAATATATACATCATCTATATTATACACTCATAGTGCCATTCTGGATCGCTGATACACTCTTACTGTTACTTGTGTGTGTGTGTGTGTGTGTGTGTGTGTGTGTGTGTGTGTGTGTGTGTGTGTGTGTGTGTGTGTGTGTGTG
>JAQQZR010000037.1:23952452-23967106 GCA_030068235.1 Notoglanidium macrostoma | reverse complement strand
TGTGTGTGTGTGTGTGTGTGTGTGTGTGTGTGTGTGTGTGTGTGTGTGTGTGTGTGTGTGTGTGTGTGTTTTACAGGGCTACCTGAGGATTATGGAGGACGTTGGCAGAAATTTGTGGACGAAACATTAGCAGAGACTAACAAGAAAAACGCAGTGGATCTGGTAAGTTAAACAAGCGAGAGCAAGAATGTGAGGTTGTGAAGATTTCTATCATAATATTTACAATAAAAGTGTATGTTGTTTTTACTGATTTAAATTTTTTTTTTTTATTGAAAAAATGTGATAAACTTTATATTTACATTTTAAAATTTATGTAATAGTCTACAAACTTAAAGTGTAAAATTTAATTCTTAATGCTTTTGATTTAAATGTTATTTACACCTGAAATAAAACAGAACATATTCACCAGATTGTGGATTTTGGGGAATTAATTAATTGTCGTTAGTTTGATCATTGTGTGTGTGTGTGTGTGTGTGTGTGTGTGTGTGTGTGTGTGTGTGTGTGTGTGTGTCAGGTCTTTTCTGACTACCAGATCCAACAGATGACTGCAAACTTTGTTGACCAGTTTGGATTTAATGACGATGAGTTTGGTGAACATGATGACGGCATCAAGTAACTTCACGTCCTCCTTATAAATATGTAAAACTCTGAGCCTGATGAGCTTTTATAGCAGCTGGGATTCAGTTCTAATCCCTCTGATCATTTATTGTTGGCCTCAATCTATTCTAGTAACTGTGATTTATACGGCAGTGCCTTCAACACTTCATAGTATCCATGATCAACTTATGTGTGCGATTATTGTGGGGTGTGTGTATGATTATTGGGGTGGGTGTGCGGGTGTGTGATTGGGGTGGGTGTGCGGGTGTGTGATTGGGGGGGTATGGGGGTGTGCGGGTGTGTGATTGGAGGTGTGATTGGGGTGGGTATGGGAGTATGGGGGTGTGATGGGGGGGTATGGGGGTGGGATGGGGGGGGAGTATGGGGGTGTGATGAAAAAATGCACAATGCAAAGATCCATTGATTGTGTCTAAAAGATTCACTTCAAATTCCCCACTTCCATCAATAAATGTCTCGTTACATACCAATAGGGGGAGAAGTGGGTGTGTGATTGGGGGGGTGGGTGTGTTATTATTATTGGGGTGGGTGTTTATTTGGGGGGGGTGATTATTTTGGGGATGTGGGTGAGGGATTATTGTGTATTACCTGTGATGAGGTTTCTGTATCTGTTTGCTTTTCAGTGCAGCGTTTAATCGCATCGGAGGCATTAAATGTAACCTGGTGGATGAAGGCGTGAGTCTCCCCTTTTTCTAACCTGTGCCTTTAGCTGAAGGTGTTTAAGCTGCATTCACACTGTTGTGTTCAGTTACAACGTAAACTAACACTAATGGACGGTGTCGTGTAAACAAGAGTGTAATCGCTTATAACGCGAGGTTTACTTTAAGGAGATTTTCATTGAAACAAGCTGCGAGTTTTCCGACGTGAAAACATGTGAGAACGGCCTGGCTACCGAGATAAACACAACTGTAAACAGATAAAAGTATGATGTGTTGCTCTTCAATAACTAAAAATGTAGCGACTGTTGGTAAGCTGCTGTGGTGTAAGAGGGATAAAAGACATGTTATTGGACAATAAAATAAATCAGCTTTGATTAATTACGTTACAAATTTAATTTTTAATCATCACAAACTGACTAGAAGCAGATTTTGGGCTTAATCTTAAAAACTGTAAAATAAGCAAGTTAAGCTTTAATATTTTTAACCTTGTGTTTTTATTTATTAATAATAAACAAATTGTGTAATTTATGTCTTGTCTAGCATTCAAGAATGGTGATAATATTTTGGTCTCATCTGCCACTTCTATTCTCTGTCAGCTTCTCTGGTATTGTGATACATACGATTAAGGGGTGTGTGTGTCTGTGTGTCTGTGTGTCTGTGTGTCTGTGTGTCTGTGTGTCTGTGTGTCTGTGTGTCTGTGTGTCTGTCAGCCGAGCGCAGGAGCGTTTCAGGCCTGCTCTAGGGGGAAAATCCGTCCATTCGATGATGCGGATGAGGAGGAGGACATATGGGAGGACAAAGAAATCAACTATGCAACACAAGTGAAATCTAGAACCAGGTCTGTTTCACACATTATTTTTTTTATTTTACTAAATATTTTTCATATTTTTGCACTTGTCAAAATTGGAAAAAATGCCTCACTAAAATACAAAGTTAAAGTAAAAACTAAGCCACATCCTCAATTTTGAATCAAAATCCGGCGACTTCTCTCTCGGCAGGTTTGGCGTGACGTCGACCCCGAATAGTGGCGTGGAGGGCGGGCCTCTGAGGCGTTTGGGGTCACCTGATCTGGAATGTTTTCCGGACTGCAAACAGATTCTGGAAAGCAGCAGGAGCGAAGACCCGGATAAGGACAGCAGCCTCCCACAGAGTGAGCGCGTACTCATAACGTCTCCCGTTTCCCAGGGTCAGCACTTTCAGTAAAGCTGGAACTTTAACACTCTGCGCGTGTGTGTGTGCGTGCGTGTGTCTTGGAGCAGGTCCAGGTTGGGTGGCGAGTTTTGAGGATGATTTTAACTTTAAGGCGGACTTTGCGGGCGTGGCCATCGACAGCGGATCAGGGGTGTGGGGCAGCACCACGGCTCCACTCGGTGACAGCGAGGATAAGGGCTGGGCCACGTTTACTGACTTCCAGCCCTTCTGCTGGTGAGCGCACTCTTTCTTCTCTTCACTTGTTTGTTCGGTTTTGATCATGAACATTTTTACACAGAATTTTAGTCCCAGATCGAAAGCAGGAGTGTCCAAAGTACAAAGTTCACCCACAGGGCAAAGACGGAACTGCCCCATGCTTGCTCTGTTCCATCGTGTGGTCAGAGACCTTTTGGCTAGCATGTTGCAATTTTCCTTTCACCTGATGGTGGCAGCACAAAGTTAAGGGTGCGACAGGACAATTTAAAAAGAGCTGCACTTAAGAAGACCTTTTCATCGAGCAAATGCAGGTGTATGTATAGATACAAATATTCAAAGAATGTAAGACTTTTTGTTAGAGCAAAAAGGGTAGAGAGCAGAAAACCTTGTGTGATTTCTTGAAACTGTCATTAACTTAAGCTTTTCTGCAACCAAGTATTAAACTGTAAGTTAGGATTGTTATTCTGTCCAGTTATTTTTACACACCCAGTTTGGATGTAAATCCCATTAAAGGCAGGGAAGGTCATTTATTTTAGAAGCATTCTTGTTATTTTCCTTAAAATTCTCTTTATATCCTGACCGCAGCAAGTAAATCGAATGTCTCTCCCCGACGCTATTATTTTCAGCGTATTTTTTCAGCGTCCGTGGAAACAATCTCGTTTGCCGTTTTTAAAGTTAATGAGTTATTTAATAGTCAGTGAAGTTTTTGTTGATCGAAATTAAAACGTGTTCTGTTCTGTAGCTCAGACTCCGGAGCTCGCTGCAGCTCTCCTGTCGACTCGGAGAACTCCGAAAAACAGAACCGAGATAAAGACGGTGAGGGATGATGTTTCTCTGAGCTTGTTCCGCTCTGATTTACATCGTAAAGAAATGGTATGTAAGAATGTGCGTGTCCGTGTGCGTTTCAGTGAGGGGCTCGGCGGCGTGTGTGTGGAGTGTGTGTGGAGCGAGGAAAGCTCCTCTGGTGGCGTCGGACAGCAGCTCCAGCGGCTCGGACAGTGAGGATGAGGAGGAGAGGAGTGACACCGCGAGTGACAAGGAGAACGTCACTATAGATGGCAAAAACGAGAAAACAGTCTTCAGCTGGTGCGTGTGCATACACACACGCGCACACACACACACACACACACACACACAAGCCTCCTGTCTCCATTGACACCGGAGCACTTTGATGTGCGTTTCCTGCGTACACGTGAGCCTACAGATCCGCGATTTCAGAGAGATTTGAATTGAGATTTTCTCCACTTTATTTTCGCACTTCTGTGCAAACTTGCTGTGATGCTGTAAAGAAGCGACCGGTCTAAACGTTCATCTGAGTACCGTTTCATATTCTCCTGTCCTGTCATATTCGAGCTCTCATTCAGTGTGTATAGAGAAAAAATTAAATGTGAAAGGAAGTAGCAGAGCTCGTTGGCATCACTGCTGAGTGTGTAGCTGGTACCGGTAGCTCGCTTGTTGCTAATCTAATGTGAGAACAAAGCTGAGAAAATAACATGTAAATTACTGATTAGCGTGTTTAATGTGTTTAGCCTCAAATATCGCTGTGTGTGTGTGTAAAATATAATATAATATATCTATGACCATTTCTCATCGAAGTAAATAAACAGGCCACACCCACTTACTACACGCCCATACATCCGAGACGTGTGTGCGTGCGCGAGTGCGCGTGCGAGGTACCTGTTCTGACCCACTGTTTGTTTACTCCTGAACATTACAGCGATGCGGACGCGAGGTCGTCAGGTGTTGTGGCCGAGCCTCCTCCAGCGACGGATTAGAAACAGGACTGAAGGTGAACACGTGAGTGTGCGAGTGTCATTTCACGGTTTACACGTTCACATCACGACTTCTACAGCTTTATCCCTCTGTGTACCTCTCTGCAGGGAAGAGTTGAGCGTTAACGGTCCAATGAGAATGCTCTCGGAGTCTCTTCCTGGTGTTTGTGACATCACTGCCCCGCCCACAACAAAAACCGTATGATTTGTTTCCATCCGGTGTGTTAAAGTTGCAGTTCAGGAGGCAGGATGCTGGAGTGTTTCTCGTCTTTCTCATGAGCTCAGCTGTGATGTAGAGGACCAGGCTGCGGCTCTGAGGTGGAATAATGCACATTACTGCAGTTATAAATGTATATAAACATGAGTACCACTGTATAAGTGCAGTTAGCGTGGCTTTATCTTACGGCTACGTGCACCGGCTCTTTAGAACACATTTACACACTGCATTAAGTCCATGCAGCGTACAGCGATGCTGTTATACAGGCTTATGATGCAAGTTAGTGTTTAAGCTCAAAATTGATGTAATTATTATTTTTTTTATACTTATTTTACAAGTTCAGAGCACATTTATAAAGTTTCTTGACATTTTTCTATGAATTTATCCACGACGTTCAGCCGAGGTACAGAACTGGGAGAGAAATTCTGTAAAGAGACGATACAGAGAACGAGGAGGGCCTTAAAATGTAAAAACAGTTCAAATCTAAATCGAAACTTTTTTTTAATTTTTTTATGTATATATAATAATGAGTCATAATTACTTAAATATTTTGGGCACAAAAAGTATAAATTTGGAAACAAATGAAAATGATAAAAAAAAAATCATGTTGAACTTTTTTATTTTTCCAGTTATTCTTTTTACTTATTTTATTTTCCATTTTACGTTTTGCATTTAAAGTTCTATTTTAATGTGCGCTCCAACCATAGAAAAGATTAGTCCTGATGATGATTTAATGAATGAATCCTTTTCTTTATAGATTGTGACTTGTATTTTGTTTTGCTGATTCGGTTCCTTTTTTTCTGGTTATTTTCCTGGTCTTCTTCGTCCTCTGTAGATGATACTCTCAAAGTTTCTAAAATAAATCGCTATAAAACATAAACTTTCTCCCACAAAAGACTTCAAGAAGATCATTTATTTTGATGAAAATGCTGAATGTTATTTTCTTTAACAAAAAAAATGCAAAAATGAAAGTGGCATGACGAGTACATTAATGCTTCATGACGGTTATTTAAAAAAATGCATAAATAAAATATTAAGGAATGTGTTACTAAATATATTGATATATAAATAAGTTAAAACTATTTTTAAATAAATTTAACATCTAAAAAATAAATAAGCATTTAACACATAAAAAAATAGGAGTAATTTCAGAACGGTCTTTGTCCAATCATTCATTTACTACACGCTTAGAAAATGCACACGCTTCACGGGTTCTACTGTCCTCCCTTTGAGAACCCTTTTAGGGTCTGTGTAGAACCCTGCAGCAAAAAAAAAGTGTTTCATCAAACACATTTACATCTCCATGAATGAAATGAAATGATATAAATTTAAATCATAATTTAAATAAATACACTTGCAGTGACTGACTTTAATCTGAACGTGTTATAGAGCAGTTATAAGACTTTATAAATGTGCAATAAAGACAAAACTTGCAAGATAAGAATAAAAAAGTAAATAAATATTCTTGATAAAATGAGGGTTCTTCTCTCTGCGGGGGTGCGGGAGACCTTTAGAGTTATGAGCAAGTAATAAAGCTTGTGCAGTGTTTATGAATGTGTTATAAAGAACTGATGTAGGTAGCCTTTAAATAAATGAATGTGCAATTCTCTTATTGTGTAGCTGGGTAATTATTCATGTGTGTGTGTGTGTGTGTGTGTGTGTGTGTGTGTGTTGCTTAATTTTATATCGGACCGCTGCATCATAAGACTGACATAACTGTCATTAGCACATGTATTAGTTTACGTACAGTGACTGTTTTGTTCTAATTCATGCTTTATGAACACGGTCAAGCTATAACCACAGAACCTGCTCGTCTCTGATTGGCTGGAAAGTGTCATGTGATGTATGAGGAAATAAATAACAGTATCTGAGTGGGTGTAAACCGTTTTGGCGACTCATGACTCGGTCATCACACAGTTATGTCAGGCTTAAGAGTGCACTGTGGATGGTAGCTTGTTTTCTCAGGGGTGTGTGTGTGTGTGTGTGTGTGTGTGTGTGTACACATCTGCTCAACCCTTAAATTCCTGAGTCCAGTGCTTAATCCACATAGTATCAGTTATTTCAATTTAATTTTTCTTTTATTCCAAAACCATCATATGATACTTTAATATATTTTCACATTTCACTTTCATGTGTTGGAATGAATCAGATGTTAAAATGAAATCATTATTAACTGTAAATATAAACAATAACACCATGTAAATAATTAGAAAGTACAACACTTCAGTGTGAGTCGATTGAGAGGCAATAATTTGAGGCTGTATTTTCGTGGCTTTGCCACACACACACACACACACACACACACACACACACACACTGAAATAACTTTGAGTTATTTGTGAATTTGCACATTACTCAGCTTGCTTGTTTCAGTTATTGCACTTTAAAAATGAAAACTCTTCAAAAGTAGTTGTTGGTGGTGGTGAGGGGGGTGAGGATGACCATGAGGAGGATAGCGATGATGATGATGAGGAGGAGGAGGAGGAGGAGGAGGAGGAGGATGACTATGTTGTTGATGTGATGTGGTGTAATGATGACCGTGATGACAGCAGTGATGATGGTGGTGGTGATGAAGAACAGGAGTGACGTACCTGAATGTGGGTGTATTATACAGTGTGAGCAGATGTGTTCCAACCAGTTACAGATATGAAAAGGACGAGTGTTGTCGGGTTTCTGTTTAGTTTTTAAGAAAGCTTACACAAATGTTGACCAGTTGAGATGAGAGCTGTGCTTCAGGACCGGAATCTCGCAGGAGAAAACAAAAAGGCTGCGAGAAAGCGAGCAGAACAAAGAGACCACATCGGGTCACCTGAACGTTAACCTGGAATACTAACCTGAACATACAGTGGGCCTTAACGCAGATGTGAGCCACACCATGGTGCGTTTCCAGCGTTCGTTCATCCGGTTAAAATTTGTCTGCTAGATTTTTATATTTGGAGAAACGGGAGCGTCTACATTAGAAAGCTGCGCAGCCCCTGAACAGACCGGTAAAACAGACCTTTATCCTGTGCACACACTAATGTTCCATTTGTCATTTTTCTCGAAGAATTGCGAATTTTTTTTTTTTTTTTTTTTTTTTTTTTTGTTTTTTTTTTTTTTTCTTTATCCCCCCGCGGTCCCTTCAGGGGCTCCGTAGGAAACATAGCAGGCAAAATTAAAAAAAATCTACACTACCTGTGTGAGTGGGATGATGGACCGTTCCCACACACGTCTGGAGCGGAGAGTGTGTACGCACCGGCGTGATGAAGCCGAGGTAGAGGAAGCGTCAGCGCTGCAGGTCACACACCACGCTCACACTGCTCACCTTCCACTGCTGGGGTTTACAGTGCTTACAGGGACAGTGATTCGAGTGCTAGAATTCATATTTAAAAGTTTTCTGGTGTAGGCCACACCCATCTTGGGTTTCAATCCAACTAGATGGATAGTGGGATGATGAGGATGATGAATGTTTTTTTCTTCTTCTTGATTACGGTAGCTCTTTTTTTAAAATAAATTTAATATTGGTTTCATATTTATTCCATTCCTTTCTTTTTGTTGAACTGGTTTCTTTCCTTTAACGTATTTGTGTGCATTGCAGTTCAGTTCCTCACTCGGTTACTTCGGCACTGCCTTCTGCTGATCCTCTGGGTTGTTGTTTTTTTGCGGTGATGAACTCTTTTTTATTTCTCTTTTATCCCGTCTTCCAAATTCTGTGCACTTTTTTTTTTTTCTTCTTGTTTATGCAGCTGTTCTGTTTGCGGTAGATCTACGGTAGCATACGACTTCCTGTTTGTACAAAATGTAGAAAAAATGTAGTAAATATATTCTAATGGATTGTTAGTGATTGTAGCTGCAGTCGTGTGTGTTTACTCCATTCACTTTATGAATTAGAAGTGTTAATTATAGAACACACTCTCACTACAAAACGATTCTGCGCCAACCTCGACATGCAAAACTGTGTGAACTTGACCCTTTCCTTTCCTGTATGTACTCAAGTCCAACTTTATTTCATTTTTTTTTAATAGAAGTTATGTTATTTGATCTTTATTATGCTGTGTGTATGAGTCAGGGTTATAATGTACCTGAAAAGAAAAGAAAATCAAATTGGGCTTGTACCTGTGTAAACATGTGGACGAAATGCTGAAGTGTAAATAACAATAAAAATAACAACAGCGTAATCTGGTTCAGTATTGAAAAGCATCTCCTGCCTTCAGCTTCCGTGTGTTTGTATTGTAAAACAGTTATTTTTTTAATTATGCAATACTGTACTTCTTTATTTGGGCTTTAACAAATCAATAAACATTTCAGACGTGTCAAGATGTCGGATTTTTATTTCATTATACGTACGATCACGTAAAGCTCTGACTGTGTGGTGAATTTTAAATCAACTGCTTTTCTGACTTTATTGTCCAGGTGGGCGGAGCCATAAGGAGAGTCGGTGACCTCAAAGCACACTAACAAATCAGATTTAAAGATACTTTCTTTCCTTTGATTTTCACTAAGGTGTTTTTACGTTTCCAAGGAGACACCACTGCCAATCATTATGAAATTGGCCACGCCCACACAGTTCTGAGTCTTAGCCACTCAGACTTCACTATTTAGTGACAATTCTATGAATCTGAGCCGTTTTCGTAATGTATAGCTATAAAAACATTATAGATAGGAATGTAGAACCCTTAAAGTACCAAGAAATTTGATCTAAATGAACTAACAGGTTCTTGATATTATGAGCAGAAGAAAATAATGAGCAAGAATTTGGACTTTTGTAGAACACTTTGCCCAATCAATATACACACAGTTCTAGAAAAAAAGGGTTCTTTAAGGGTTTGTTGGATAATTAAGATTTCTTGGCTTCCAAAAAAGGAGAAACGTTTTCTGATGGGAACGCATTTTATTTTAGGTTTCTACATAGAACCTTTAAGAGTAACCTTTCCCCCAGAGACGAGCAAAGAGCCCTTAAAGGTTCTAAATTGTGTATGTAGATTAGGTAGATGAAATTACTTTGCTATATACACTCTTAGGGGGAAAAGGGTTCCTTGAGAGTTTCTTAGCTGGATAATGATGCTAATTTTCTAAAGGGATTCTACTCAGTAACTTCTCAAAAGGTCGGCACTGTAGGGTTCTGCATAGGAATGAACAAACAAGGAATCATTAAGGCCTTAATAATCATTAAGTTTATTAAGAGTGATTAAGTAATGCTACAACAGACGGCCTACTTTTCAGAGTGGGTGCAAAGAAGGAAGCTTAAAACCCTGAACTCTTCAAAGAACCCTCCAAAGAACCCATAAGGAACACCTTTTTTCCTCTGAAGATGTAATGATGGCATTTCATGTAATATTAGCTGCAGATGTTGAGATTTGTCCAGAATAACAGAAAGGCAGGAGATGAAAATATCTGGCATGCAAACTGTAAATGGTTCTGAGCTCCAGATGTGCTCTGAAGTGAACCTGAGCGTAAATGATTTATTGAGAATGTGTAGAAGAACTGAGGACAACAGCACCCCTAGAGGACAGAAAAGACATGTCAGGAGGGAGGGGCTTCTGGGGGAAAAAAAAAAAAGAAAAGAGCCATGTGTTGGGTTAGGGGGTGGGCTTCAGAGTGTGTGTGTGAGTGTGTGTGTGTGTGTGTAAATATTTTCTCAGCACTTGTGGAACCTGTCTGTCTGCTTTGTGTGTGTGTGTGTGTGTGTGTGTGAGAGAGAGAGAGAGAGAGAGAGAGAGTACACAGCCTAGAAAAGCAGAAAATACACAGAAGGACCGGAGAACTTTTACTCGCCTGACGTGGACTTGATGTGGACTAAAACTGTGTGAGATGTGGGTGTGTGTGTGTGAAAGCATGAATCTGTGAGGAGGTCCGAGACGAGCATTGTGATAGTGTGTAGAAGTAAAGAGCGACAGGAAGAGAGGAAGAGAAGTTGTCTCATGGAGAGGCTCCTCTCTGGCTATGGGGGGATGTCAGAGTTTTATTGGCTCTGGGGACGAGGCCTCACACACTCTGACTGTGGAGAACCACGGAGATATCAATGCACTGAAACTGTGAGTGTGAACCTCTATACACACACACACACACACACACACATTACACCTACACTACACAGGTAAACACACACTTTCAGCGAAGAGCTAGAATGCAAAAAAGAACAATCAAGCTCATTTGTGTTTAAAAGTTTAACAGGTGTGTGTGTGTGTGTTTATATCTTGATAAGACCACATGCACTATCTGACAGTTTCGACCTTGTGGGGACATTCGCCAGGTCCCCATGAGGAAAACTGCTTTTTTTTGTTTTTATTCTTTTGTTTTTAATAATTGTAATAAAATCTCAGCATTTATTTTTAAAAAAGAGAGCGGAAACATTTCCTTTCCTTATTGAGGGTGACGTTAGATGTAGTGCAGCGTTAATTGATTGAGCAGCGTTAATGATGTTGTAGTGGTCAGCACTGTCGCCTCACTGCAATAAGGTCCCATGTATGTTCTCCCAGTGCCTGGTGGGTTTCCTCTGGGTACTCTGGTTTCCTCGCATGTGAATTAGGTCACCTGGATATTCTGAATTGCACATGAGGGTAAAGTTTCCCAGCCACTGGGGTTGCGTCAGGAAGCGGATCTTTCAGAAAACCTGCGCCAAATCCACGAGCGGACGACGGACGATCCGCTGTGGTGACCCGAAAGAAGGAGAATGACTGTGTCCATGAAAGGTTCTTATAAGGATAGTGAGGTGTGTGTGTGTGTGTGTGTGTTGCAGCATGCAGCACCTGTTTATGGATAAACACTTCTCTGTGTATTTACATACTGATCGCATGACAGGAAGTGAGAAGGAAGGAGAGAATAAAAGTCATGTTATGAAATATGAGCAGTTTACCCTGCGCTGCTGCTGAGTTCTGCACTCTGATTGGTCAGAAGGTGTTGATTAATTCTCTCTAACAGCGGCTCTGACAGCAGCACCGCTTCATGTTAATGCACTCGCTCTGATACGTTATTGTTTCTATAGCAACGGCTCGTCCACAGAGACGTGATAAAATCTTTGGCATGCTGCCGTTTTCTGTAAGGAGAAGTTTATGTAACATTTATGGAAGGAGTCTCCAGTGTCAGAGCTGTAAGGCTTTCGGGTTCTCCCTCTTGGGGAACCGTTAAAGGTTCTATGTGGAATCCAACAACAGAAGGTTTCCTACTGTCCTTTCTGGATCTGCGGAATCGCCCTAAAGAATGTTTTCGGTTTTAAGACGGCCGTGTGTGTTCTTTACTCTTAGAAAATGTATAAGCCCTTGGGTTCTTGGTTGTTTCTCTGGTTTAATCCTTCAAGGTTCTACAACAGTTGATTTCCTTTTTGGAAAGGGTTCTAAGTAGAACCTGTTTAGCAAATAATATCATCCCATTATGGTTCTATGGAATTGCACTGAAAAATGTTTTCTGTCATAAGAAAACCCTGAAAGTTCTACACGCTGAAAATTCTTTGCTGTGTCAATGGTGAAACCCTACAACAGATTGTTTCCCTTTCAGAAAGGGTTCTAGAAAGAAGCAATGTCATCCATTTATGGTTCTGTGGAACTGTGGTAAAGGTTCTGCAATCTTAAAATTTTTTTGAACCTTACAACCGAGTGTGCTATCAGAAAAGAATGAAGTAGAACCTTTTTGTCGGAGAGGGGTGATAAGTTTAAGACAGAACATTTGAAGGATCTGCGCAGCACCTTCGGGTGGTTCTGTTGGCTGATTAGGAATCTGTAACAGTTTGTTCCAGGTTCATGAACTTCCTCATCAGATCAATGCGTTTCCTCCAAAGTGCTGCCACATGGTTCTGTGGCGTCAGTAAACTCCTCACTGCGTGCTGTATCTGTAAATCTGGCTGTTCTGTGTCTAAATGGTTCTAACAGAACCGGGTGTGACGTGCGGAACTGCTGCTACACTCCACCTCCGTCACCACCACAATTGCTTCCTCATGTTTGGCCTCGATCCACAGACTGACTTCCACAATGTGTGTTCCTGTGATCGTTTTACAGCTGTGTGGGTTCAGTCAAAGAACCGATCGTGCCTCAGAGATGGACAGAAGAACCGTCACCTTATCATCTTTATTCACTGTGATGTATAAATGATCACTTGGTGTAACTCTGGCAAACGTGGTTCTGCCTACCAGCTACAGTACTAAAGCCAAAGCAAACAGAACTGTGTCCTAGTTAAACACTTGGCAGAACACGCACCCTTTCTTTTTCTCCGTCCCTAGAACCGAACGTTTTTCAGCTGCGTTTAGTTTCATATTTATATGGAATTTTTTAGGATCTGTGAGTAATTTATTAAATAGTTCCATCTAGGACTCTAATCCTAGCAGCTTCGAGTTACCCTCCATGAGAACCTTGGTGGTAGGGTTCTTCTCATAGTTCCTAAAATGTTCCTAACATGGTTCTACATTCTTAAAACTTCAGAATCTCTAACCTCACTTCTTCAGTTGTCCTTCTTAAAATAAAGGGTTCTTCAGGGGTTCTTTAAGGGTTTACTGGATATTTCTTTCAGATTCTAGCCTTCTAAAATGATTCTACTCGGAACCCATTCTGATATATAAGATACCCTTTTGTGGGGTTCCAGCAGAAACAAAACTGAGAACTCTTCAATTTAGATGAAATTATTTAATGCAATGTACACAGTATTTATGGATGTGGAACACTCATACACTCTTCCTCATAGATGATTTTTGCTTTTGCATGGCTAATGGTTCTCATTTCTTAAGGGGTTCTAGGTGGGAACTTTTCTAAAAGGCACACACACTGCTGTAGGGTTCTACACAGAACCTTTACAATTTCACCAACCCAGTAAACTAATCAACCAACCAATGGTTTTTATAAAAAAAAATAAAAAAAAATCAGAGAAGGTTCCAAATAGAACCTCCTTTTGAAAGCTACACTCATGAACCATCCAAACAAGCCCTTTAATGATCATCTTATTCCTGAATCTAGAACCCTTAGGTTTGATTCTCCTGTTAAAAATATTATATGTACAAATTTACAACAGAATGTTTTTATTTAAGGAAATGATTCAAGTGGGACCTATTTAGAACTCTAGAACCATTAATCACCCAAAGAATCATTGAGAAACCTTTTTTAGGTTTTTAGTCTAGGAGGAAAATACAACTTTGTATGTGTTTTTTTTTTGTTTTGTTTATTTGTTTGTTTGTTTGTTTGTTTGTTTGTATGACCACAGGAACAAAAAATGTTAAATGTACACTCTTAGATTCAAGTAAGATCTTAAAGCAGAGTGTTCTCCTATTCTCTTATCAAAAAGGGAAGAGTGAGAGAGGTTCTACTCTCATAAGATACTTTAAACACTAACAGGTTCTTGTGTTTCCCTACATAGACCTTAACATTAACATTAAACTCCTGATGGGTTCTAGATATTAAGATATTATACCCTAAGTTATGAACAATAATTTGGAGTTTGTAGCGCGCACAGACCCTGTTACTACACACACTCTTAAGGGAAAAAAGTATCTTCTTTCCTTTTTCCTTCCTACCTCTTAAGATGTTCTGCAAGGAATACAGTTTGTTACAGGGTTCTTCATGGAACTTTAAGGGGTTTCCCAGAGGAAAACCTGAAGAACAGAAAAGATAAAAACTTTTCTGAAAGTGTTTAGAAAATAATTGGTAAGAATAACACGTCTAAAAGCAAAGTTAATTATAGAACCAGTTAGGGTTATTCCACTTATCCCTCTTTGAGGATTCTTGAAGGTTCTGTGTAGAACTCTACATGCTACATGAACACCAAATGCTAAAATCCCGCAGGTTCTAGCCATTAAATAGAATAAAGAACAATAATTTGGAGTTTGTACCACACAATTTAAAAGGGTTCTTTAAGGGTTATGTGGAACTGAGGAACCTTATGGGTTCTGCATTTTTTTATAATATTAATGTTCTGGGCTATCAAAGCTAATGTTTTACATTTTTATAGGATTTGCTTTGTGTGTGTGTGTGTGTGTGTGTGTGTGTGTGTGTGTGTGTGTGTGTGTGTGTGTGTGTGTGTGTGTGT
>JAQQZR010000037.1:23905318-23917731 GCA_030068235.1 Notoglanidium macrostoma | reverse complement strand
CACACACACACACACACACACACACACACACACACACACACACACACACACACACACACACACTTCTCCTTACAGAAAACTTCACCATAACAACAGATACATGGTTTTTAACCCATTTATGTTACGTCCCTGTGAATGTGTTGTTACTATGGAAACAATCATGAAAACCCTATACAGAGCATCCTTGTTCCATTTGGAAGATAAGAACCTCCACTTAACCCTTAAAGAACCATTTATTTGAAGAGTGTACAGGTCACATTGCATTCATCATTTTATTAATTTTAAGTATAAAATTCTAAAAATAAAAGTGCATTATATTAAGACATATCAGATGCTGCCCTCTGCAGACAAAACCTTGTTTGATTCTGTTACATAACCTCAAGAAAAAAGCTGTAAATTTCAGCAAAAATAAGTAGGAATCTAAGAGGGGGGCTTTTACTTTTAAGCAGCAGGTGCACACTGTTGATATTCTACATCTCTAATATGGACATTTGATGTTCAAGAGTGTAGTTTATTAATGTGTTAAGGAAACATGGCCAAAACTGCATGGCCTAAAAGTATGACGTCAGTGTGTGTGTGTGTGTTCCAGTAAGTTTGATCTGTACACTAAAAGCACAGACCTGCCTGATGTGGAGCAGCTGAAGCCGTATTACCAATCACTCATCGATAAGTACTGCCCAGGAGTCCTGCAGTGGTGATCACGACATTGCAGAGCCACTGTGTGAGCTGATTGTACACAGGATCTGCTTAAAGCAGCGGTGTATAACATTCAGAGCCCTCTGCTGGCTGAGAGATGAACAGCACTTACACTGAAAACATTACAACTCGCAACTACATACTACGCCTTGTGAGATTCCTTTTTTAAGAACGTGGGTGGGGTTGAGCAGCTCTGCTTGGGTTGGGGCGGGGCTAATTTCAGGGCCAGAAGAATGTAAATTCTAGCGTGAAACTAATTTTTAAAAAAAATTTAAAATCAGAGGTATACTGTACAGTAATATCACTAATCAGTGCTTCTAAGCATTCTTACAATGATGTGATTATTATGGGTTTAGAGATCATTTAAAAATGTACAAACTGCAGGTTTAAAGAATCAGAGTGGCATAAATATCTTGGAACAAACTGCAGAGTAGTGAATATTACCATTAATTTACTGTTCATATTGTACGAGTTATGACTGTATAGATCTCTACAATCCTGTGTAAATTAGATTTAACAAATTAAAGCATACTTTATAAATAAAAGCATTTCTACTGCCTTCATTTTTACCACGACTGCTTTATTTCCCTTTTTCATCACTTATCTTTATCTGAAAATAAAAACCCGTCCACATCAGAGTGAATAGAAAGAAAATCAAAAACAGACTGAGATAAACAGTCATAACTGTATATCAGATTTAAACTTTAAAACTAATTACCATTTAGCTTCAAAAAGAGACGTTTTTTTAAGTAATCCGTGTGTTTTACTGTAACAGCAGTTACTGTTGCCCTGAAGTTGATTATTTTCCTCTAACAGCACGTACCTGAGGGTTTGGTTCCTCTGAAACCACAGCAACTTACCAGCAATTACAATGTTTTAATTATTAAAGAACGACACGTCATACTTCTTCAGCTGTTTAGTTAGCTTTAATGTTGGTGAAACGGGTGACTTCCTGTTCTCACGTCCGTAATAGCAGCTATAAACAGCCGTTCCCGCAGCCTATAAACAGCCGTTTCTTTATTCTCTCTTGAAATGAATGCCAAAAAAAAAAAAAAGCGGAATGAGCCGTTACTATAGAAACGATAAACGCAATAGAGCCAAACGCATTAATATAAAGCTGCACAGCTTTCGGTTATAGAAAATCAAGCAACACCTTCTGACCAATCAGAGCCCAGAATTCTGCAGTGCTGTGAATGGATTTATTATAAATATACAAATAGTGATTTACTTCACATAAGTCTTTAACAAAAACATCCAACTTTCGAAGCGAAAACAACATGAAGAAAAAAGTGAAAGAGGAAAAAAGAAAAGAAAGAAAAGGCACAATCAAAGATTTGTAAAGTCATAAACATAAAATAAATGAACAAGTGCATTAGTACAGAGGCAGAAATAATGATGAGAATAAAGCAGTTGGTCAGATCGTCATGCAGCTGATTAACCTCACGACCGAATCAGAATCCTGGAGACAAACGGACAATGACACTTTTATAATTCATTTCTATAATTCACTTACAAACGAGTCACAGGGTCAAAGGTGTGTGTGGGTGAGAGAGAGAGAGAGAGAGAGAGAGAGTGAGAGTGAGAGTGAGAGAGAGAGATTAAATATTGGACATAAAACAAGCACTGCAGATCATTTTAACTGCGAGGCGATATGACGATAAGACCCT
Source organism: Notoglanidium macrostoma (assembly GCA_030068235.1). NCBI lineage: Eukaryota > Metazoa > Chordata > Actinopteri > Siluriformes > Auchenoglanididae > Notoglanidium > Notoglanidium macrostoma. The sequence goes on along the minus strand of JAQQZR010000037.1, from coordinate 23,915,368 downwards.
GATATTGCGATACATTCTACCACAACGCACTTTTCTGAAAGTTTCATGAGTGTTTTAATCGTGTTCTCGCATCAGTCAACTGTGTTTTTCTCTAATTTTACTTTCAATAAAAAAAAAAATCATTAAAATTACAGTGCTTAATGAAACTGTCTAAAGAGTGTGATATCTCTGCTGTAACACCCAGAATGCTTGTGGGAAGCAGGGAGTTTAATAATAGAAATAAATTTAATTTACTTTTAGAAAATAACAAAAACGCAGCACGTAAGTGGTGAGACGTGACGTCGTGTGTTCAGACATAGTGTTCTATTTCCTCTTCCTAACAGGTTCTGACTCTATACTCTCTCCTCCTTCGCTCTCATCACTTCGCTTTACAATCTCCTCTTCCTCGTATTCCTCCTCTGGCTCACTCTCCTCCTCCTCCTCCTCTTCCTCCTCTTCATTCACTTCCTCTTCTGCTTCCTTTCTCACTTTGTCTTCCTCTTCTTTCTTTACATCCTTTTCCTCCTGTTGCTCTCGGGAGTGTGCGTGTGTCGGAGGACGAGCGTGTGAGAGCAGACAGTTGATCAGACACACGGTAGCTGCTGAGCTGAAGAGGGTCCAGAGCAGGACCTGAGCAGGAACGTCCCTCACGTGTTCACCTACAGACTGTAACATGCGCAGGAGCCACGGACTGGGAGCACGCCGTGTGGGAGACTGATCCTGAAACACACACACACACACACACACACACACACACCTTTACCTCTGACTGGTACAAAGCGGACACTGGAGACTCCTTCCAGAAATGTTCAAAAACTCATTTCTCCTTACTGAAAACTTCACCATATCATCTAGGTTTAAAAAAACATCAGCGCGTCCGCTGTACACGTGCGAACGCTTTAAAATAAAAATGTTATTATTAAGGTGTTCGACTGTTTGTACGAGTCTCACTTTGTGTACCTTTATATTGAGGCCGTGCTGAGTCAGCATATCCTCCAAAACCGCATCACCGAGACGCACAGGCGGGTAAAACTCCTCTACGTAGATCCTCCTCCACCACATCTGGGGTAATGACCTACACACAGACACACACAGACACACACTTTTAAACCCAAAAAGTGACTAAAAACTGACTAACAATTTAAAAATATAAATATGCAAATTGAGACACGCCCCCAGATCCTTCTGCTGTCAATCAGCCCAAAGACGGATTTCAGATGGATCATTTTCTCACTGATTTATTTGATACCAGCAAATCTATTTCAATGTAATGATGACCACCCCGTCAAGTCTCCATCGCTAACTAGTGTTAGCCAAGTTAGCTATCTAAACGGCAAGTTGTATGGTTTGAAAATATCAGGGACTGTACATGCTATAATTTTCTGCTAATTTGCATATCTGATGTGATTGGTCTAAAGCTGTAGAGCTTCTTTAGTGACATCACAAATGTCACATGATAAACATACAGCAGGTGTGGAGTGTAATTCTCACCCATCCTCTTTAGGCTCCGTAAACCAGTATTTGTAGCGGTGAGCGCGGATGTAGACCGGAGGCTGTTTGATGAACGGGTACTGTGTCTCGTCTGTCTGAATCAGTTTAATCACTGCATCACACACCCACACACACACACACACACACACACACACACACACAGACAGAAAATACATGTTTAAACAAACTACACCCCATATCCCCTGTACTCCCCCCCGCGTCCCCTCACCGTCTCTCTTCCCCTGCAGGAGGCGCCGCACGAGGCTGCTGAACCACGGGCTCTGGGTGTGAGGCCCAAGAGCCGCAAACCACATCTGCCAGTCGAGTCGGGGCTGATGAGGCGTCACCACATGGGGCGCTACGCTCACGTTCCCAGGCTTATACATGAACTCAATCTCCTGCAAGACACACAACGGGTTGGAAACTAGTAACAGGAAGTAAAAGGAAGAGAAACCACCAGAAAACTCACACTTCATATATAATGGCGTGGAGTATAGTGTGCTCTGTTCCTGACAGCGGCATGGAGTATAGTGTGAATGTTTATACAGGTGAATATGTTCGGTTACAAGTATGAACCTCGGTACTGACCGTCCACTTGCTGCCATCCATGCTGCCCTCCATGATGACCTCAGGACGACCTCCGACCCCAGTCATCCTCCGGAACAGACCGTACGAGTTCACCAGCTGATAACGATCAGTCAACTCAAACGCCCTACGCACACCGGGCCACAGGTTAGAGTGAGCCTCGTACTCGATGTAAGTGTAAGGAACCTGCACACACACACACACACACACACACACACACACACACACACACACGAGTATGAAACAGTGAATAATGGATGAAGGTGTAAACTTGAACAAACTTACTGACCAGACTGATGGAGAACATGGAGACGGCTGCTGCTGCAAAGATACCCCACTGCGTGGTGCTCCAGAGACGCCGGAACACACCCCTCACACATGCACTCCTACAGACACACACAGACACACACAGAGATCAGATCTGTAAAATTCCCTGCTCCCCTTACACGTTATACAGACTGCTGGATTAGAGCGCCATCTGCAGGATAGTACTGATAACTGTTTCCTTCCACAGGCTTTAAAAATAAACATCAATAAAAAAAGTCTGCTGCTGGTCCGCACAATTTCTTAACAAAGTTTCCAGTCCAGTGCGTTTCTGTAACGAACAGTAACGGTGTTTGGGGGCGGGGCTAACAGCATGTTTCATAATGGACGGCCTTGCACAATGTACAACACCATGTACACATACAAATACTGGAAAAAAATTAAACAGCTAATAAGAAAGAATCATTTAACTAATTTGTGCTGTTTAATCCACAGAAAGCAACAAAGTTACGGCACAATCATAAATTTATTTTCCTTTTTTTTTTATCATGAATTGTGACTTTAGAGAGATGTTTTAGTTCATTAACATCAGTCACAATGTTGTTTTCATTTCATCTTATTTCAGTCATTATTGCTGATAATATTGCTGATATTGCTTAAAACCCCCTTCATCAGCTTTTTCTGTCGTCATGGTAACCGTTCCCAAGGTCTCACCTGAACATGGCCGTGATGATCTCCCAGGTGAGAGACAGAACCCCGATCCAGATACCGGGCACCGTCACGGCCTTCAGAAAGCTGTTAAACTCATAATGTGTGAAGGCTAAAAACAAACAAACATGTTTTAGAATTTCAGTGTTTCTGACAGATTGTCTACAATAAACAGAAGAGCCTTTGTAGCACCTGTTTTAGAGGAGACGCTTTTCTTGTCCCAGTCCACCGCCAGGTCGAAGTAGAGGACAGTCCAGTAGCCGAGCAGCACGTACACGCCCACTTCGACCACAACACACACGCACGCCAACGCGGCCTGAAGCCAATCTGCCGAAACAGCAGGAAATCCCTCAAGCTCTGCGACTGAACATCAAAACAAACTTTGGTATCGTTTCTATGGTAACAGCTGATTCACATGGATGTGTTCAGCGTGTGTATCTGTGGGTCTGTGAGGAGACACGGATTTAACGTTTATGCTTCTATGCAGCATCAAGTTTGATTTGTTGTCTGAATGAACAAAAAGAGAGGCTGGTGTAACTTGGAGAGAACAGGAACTAATGTGGTTCATCACAGCAGCTTCATGAACAGGTTTATAAGAAGCGGAGGCGTGATGTCTCACGCTGCAGTGTCACGTTATTAGGTGCTCACGTCACACATAAGAAACTAAAATATATTTTGTGAACACAGGATCAGATTGCAGTGCAGTGGTGTGAACTTATGAACGTCGTAGAAAACTTTCCTGCCTAGAATGATAAGAATGAAAAAGCAGATGTGGCTCATACTCCGCTCGCTCGTCTGCGTGCGTCTGCAGAGCCAGAAGTCGACATGCTCGTCGTCCAGCAGAGAGATACACAGCATGATGGTCAGCAGGTTAAAGAAGTTATAATTCCCTGACAGGATGATCAGGACCTGCAGTGAGACCTGTCCAAAACACACACACACAATCACAAACGCAATTACAAACACAATTGTTTGTCCAATCACACACTGAGAACACCACACACAAGCTCCGCCCACCTGCAGGTAGAAAGCAAAGAGTCGGTGTCGGCGGATTGGGCTGAAGAAGAGGAACGGCACCGCGATCTCGATGACGAAGGTGGCGACCACGCTGAGTTTCTGAAACCACACGGGCAACTGGTGGGCGAACCAGGCCAGGGGCGTCGGGATACACTGCGTCTCGTAGTGATACGTCAGCGCTGTCACACACACACACACACACACACACACACACACACACACACACACACACACACACACATTAAAGCAAATTTCTTTGATTGAAGCTGTACAGGTGAGGAATCGCTCCTTTCAGAGATGGAACTACTTTTTCAGAGGGAGGAGTTTGTGGTAGTTGTGTGTCTCTGATGGCGTATGGATACCACAAAACCTTCAGGAAAGTGTAAAGGAAACAGAACTACTTTTTACTGTATTGCTGCAGTGTGTGAAAGTTACAGATAAAAGATCCATAAAAGTCCATAAGAACAGCTTTGGGAAGATTTTCTCTCACGTCTGTCTCATCTGAACCCCGACGTTCTTCCTGTGGAACGGCTGCAGCTTTACATTTCTGTTTCAGACTCCAGCGATTTTACACGATTAAATAAACAATCAGCCTGTTTTCCACCTAAAGCATCCCAGCGTGTGTGTGTCACGTGTGGCGTGTTCATTTCTGTGTTTTCTTACACTGGTTTAGCAAAAACAACTTGCAGATGTCTGTAAATAATCGCTGATTACACGAAATGACTTAATCTCTGGTGACACGTGTTGGACGTGGTGTCATGGTCTGGGGTAAAAATGGACTAAAGAAGGATTTCAGACTGGATGTAGAATAATAAAATTCTAATAATAGCAATCTGACAGTTTTAATTAGAAAATTTTAAATAATAAATCAAGCTTGTGTATATGGAGCTACGTTATAAATAGCATTTTATAAAAACCTCCCGTGACCTCATGTATGCAGGAAACGTGGGGTAAAACCTTTAACGTTACGGGTTTGTGCTCTGTCGGACCTGTGAGTCCCCACCAGGTGGGGCATCGGCTCGTCAGCTTCACCACTCCGGAAGCAAACATCAGACGGAAGAGCAGCCAGCGGAGCAGCCAGAAGGTCACGCCGTCATGGAAACACAACCGGCGACCCCACGGCATTTTCATGGGGGCGATGAGGACGGCCAGGAAGCCCACCTCTAACAACAGATTATCCCTGAGAGAGAGGGAGAGAGAGAGAGGGAGGGAGAGGGGGAGATATGTCAGAGTAGGTTTATATAAATAAATGAATTAAGACAGCATGTGTATAATACTAATAACATTTGGTGTTACAGTGAGTGTTATGCTAACGTCTGCACACTGACGTGAATGTGCCAAGACCATCATAAACATTTGGTTTTGTTCCTTTTGCACACGCGTTAGCGCACAACGTAAATCTGTACTCACCACTGGAAGTATAAGAAGACTTGGCCGACCTGCAGAAAAAGCATGAAGGTAAAATATTTAAAGAGTTAAAAAGTCTGAAATGTGCCACATTTGCATACTGGAATTTGATTGGCTCTTACAATTTATGATGCAGAACACTTGTTAGAACTTTGTTTTACTCCACGATCCGACACAACAGCACCAAGCAGCCACTTTACAATACTCTACTTTCACGTCATGAGATCTGCTGAAACTTACATCGTCATTAAAAAGACTGCATTCAAATCTCCCAAAGACTACTGTGTGTGTTTATGTAGTAGTTTTGTAAAAGAAAAAAAAAATTACAAGCATGTCTACACTAAGAAATTGACATTCAAAGATTCTATGAATATGCAAATTAGAACTGCCCCAGGCCCTACATGCCCCGCCCACTTCCAGAGTTAATTATGAAGCACCCTGCTCTACAGAGCTACAGCTTCACCTTCGATTGTTACAAAGTGCTGACCCTGGAGACTCCTCCAACAGCACGTTACATAAACACATTTCTCCTCACCGAAAGCTTCACCATATTATATACCATATAAACACCATATTTTGGATTTTTTTAATCAATCTGTTTTGCACATCCCTGTGAATGAATGATAATGGATTAATGCATTAATAAGAACCTGTGCTGTTACAGCATCTTAATCACCACCTTCTGACTGATCAGAATACAGAATTCAACCTCAGCATGGTGTAAAATGCGATCAGATCTGATCAGGAGTGAGGTGGAGGCGTCACCTGGTACAGAGACAGGTAGAGAACCCACAGAACGAAGTAAAGCCTGCAGTCTCTGAGGGCGGGGACCGTCATGGCCGCCAGGCTGAGAACGGTTCCACTCAGACTCAGCAGCTCCATGCAATGCTGCGTGTCGAGGCCGAGCCGCGGGCCGAACCACAGCAGAGTGGGCGTGTCCCTCAGCTGCTCCCACACGTTCTTCCCCATCACCCGCAGCATCCACCTCGCCGGGAGAATGCCCTCGTTACCGTACAGACCTGCCGAGAACAACCGCAGGCAGATTAGAATCATAGCCACGGAAAATTTATAACCCTAAAAGGTTCTTGTGAGAACTCTTAAAGGATCTAGGAGCAACAGAGTGTGTCCCTATCTCAACAGAAACATTTTAGGAGAACACTTACTTATCCTGGGAAGAATGAGCCAGCATTTTTTTTTAATCTAGAGTTAACCTTTTTTCTAAGAGATGAATTTGCATATTTAATGTGATTGGTTGAATACAGTGGCTGTTGTTTAGTGACATCACAATCAGAGCTGATATGTAGCTCCGCCCTTAAATCAGTTTAGTAAACAAAAAGGGACGAGGTTTCTGTGGATTGCTAAATAGAGAAATCATAATTTAAAGTTTAGTAGTTCAACTTTACACTTACAAAATATGTGACTAATATTTCTGGGGCGTTTTGTTCTCTTCTTTAAGGTTATAAAAAAATAAATTAGAACACAGATTTTTATGGCAAAATACACAGTGCTATAATATAAACCTCTGTGTGTACATCAGCAGTGGAACTGAAAAGCAGTGTGGTCATTAAACGGGTGTAAAAGGAATTTTATAAAACAACAAAAGCTGAACCCAGAGCAGGAACCCTGCCTGCAGCTCCACACGCAGCACGTGCACTCCGTAAACTTGAGTGACAGTTTTATATAAACTTCCTGATACAGTGTGACATTTCTGCAGAATTATTCTTAGTAAAACAATTAAAAATCTCACCAGGAATTTGCACATAAAAAGACGCGAAGGCGAACATGTAGATGGCAGAAAGACTCCACAAAAACATGTGAGTCGGTAACCGAATTCCCCGCATTGTCTCGGTAAACTGCAGCCTTTCCCACAAAGGCTGAATGAAGCGGATCAAACCCGGGTTCAACTCACAAAGCCTCGGACGCGCAAACACACAGTCCTTCTAACGCTAACCCTCCGGTGACACGTAGAAACGGTTTCCAGCCATAAAATCCCGCCTCCGACTTGTGATTGGCCAATAGTGCACAGTCAAGAGCAGCCAACCAATCAAGGGTTCCACTTCATGAATTCCTAGCTAATCGTAGCATAGAAGGCGGGACATACAACAAATGAGAGGGAAGTAGGAAAGACTGCGCATGCGCAAACAAACTGCGACATCTAGCGGCAAAAAGTAAAAAGGCCAAAAAGTTAAAGCGTAAACATTTAACAGTTTTAGTTAAATTTATTAAACTACTAATATATTTTATTAGCATATATTTCATCATTTCGTATAACTACGTTGTCATTTTTATTTAACTATATCATCAATAATTATAATTTTTACTATACAATGATATTTAAATAAATTAACTAACTATAGCTGTAGCTTAGATAAACATTATCTTAGATATCATTATCCACACTGCTGACACTTTATTAAATATTTCTAACTCCTACCTCACTTTGTTTGCTGCTATATTTTTACTTTATTTTTTATTTTATTTATTTTTTGTTATTGTTACTGTATTTGTTTTATTGAAACTGTCTCATTTCAATGCTTTAGCAATACTGTACATGTTTATGGTCATGCTAATAAAGCTCTTTGAATTGATAAACGTAACGTCTGTTAATCAAAATGTATTAATTTGTCGCTTGTTTTCATCAACAGAAATCTAAACTATCGATCTCCAAAACATTTAAAAAAAATTCAATGTTCATATTAAAAGCAGTTTTATTAGAAATCCTTTATTAGAATTATTTCAATTGAGCTTCAGATTAAACCCTTTTAATTCTAATAAACAGACTTTTAACTGTAATGAGTAAATAATAACTTGATCATCATGCAACAATAACATTCATTAAAATAAGTTATGTTCGCAAATATAGTCTACAACATACAATTTAATAACACTATTATTCTGAATTAGTTTTAGAATTAGTCTAGAATAATAACTGGATTACTTTAATTCTCTTAAAAGGAACACTTTTTGATCCCAAAATATATTTTTTAATATAGACCTTGAAACCTTTATACACACTGTATGCCAATTTGCTTCCAGAATGACTTAAGAGCTGAAGCAGAACACAATCCAAATGTAGAAGATGAAGCATTGTGTGTTTAAATGTGCGTAAGGGTCCTGGGATTTGAACACACAACCTCCTGCTGACTTGTGCAGTCACCGTGTATCGTCCTCCTCTTGGTGGACTACAGACAAGCGTCATACAGTGCTCACACTCCGAGTCTTCAGTCGCGGTCGTGCTAAATAACGACTGTTTAATTCTGCTATAACTTCAGTAAGAATAACAATGAAATTGTTTAATGGAAGTTCCCCATCATTAAATGCAACAACAAAAGGATAAAACCAGGATGAGTCCTTTACGAAATATAAATTGTAAAAGTTGGTAAAGTGTTGTGTTGTAAGAGGAATAAAACACTGAGATGAGATGTTATCAGTGACTCCGCCTCATCACACCACCCTGTGCTGGTTAACGTCCTGTAACAGGGTGACACACAGTGGTTTATACCTTACATAACATCATCTTCTCATTAATAACTTCAGGAACTTTTATAGATGAACAAACATCAGCACACCACATTCAGTTGTTAAACACGGATAATTTAATGATCGTGCAACATTTGATTTGTTCTCATACACATGCACGGTAGAAATCTAAAAAAAATAAAATAAATCAGCAGAGGAGTGATCGCGCTGTCCGTCTGATTAAATCAGCGCTCCTTTTTTCCTCCCACACTGTACATTCAAGTCTTCTCTGGGCATCTGCTTTTGGCTTCCTTTCACCCAAATATCACAGAACTGAAAGGAGAGGCTGGCATTGCACATGCAGGAAAAAACTATAGACTGTAATAAAATTATTAATGATAAAAAAGATTCCAGCATTTTTAGAAACAAAGATCACAATATGATCCGATCAGTAGTAGGTGATTCGTACAGGAGATGTTAAAGGTGCAGTCTGTAAGGTTAAAAGACGTTGCCATCCATCTTACGGTTTCCATATCAGTCTTTTGTATAAATCTTTCTGGCCCTGAAAGCTCCACCCACAGAAGAAAAGGTGTTATGGGAGTGTTTCTACATGTGCAATATTAAATATTTTAAATATACCTACAAATTGCAATATTTAGGTGACACTTTTTCACACTTTTTCTTTTAGGCCTTTGTATGAATTGGATATTTTTCTGTCCCTGAAATAAGCTCCGCCCCTGCCTGAAACATACGGTTTTCCCTATAAAATAATCATTTGAATGATGCCTCAAAAATGTTATGTTATTATTTATATTTCAGGCTTTTGTATTTTAGATTTCTGACCCTGAAATAAGCTCCGCCTCCAGGTGAAACACAGTTGGCAATTTTTCCATAAAAGGTAACTGATAAGAAGAAATCAGCTTGTCTGTGTATGAGAACAGTTGCCATTCATCTGACAGGCAGCAGAGGGTGCTAAACCTTACAAACTGCCCCTTTAATAATGATGCAACAAACAGGAAGTAGGCAAGGAATAAAACATGGCGCTCGGTGTTGACACTGTTAGACATTTTACACACACACACACACACACACACACACACACACACACACACACACACACACACACACACACACACACAC
>JAQQZR010000037.1:23855875-23867144 GCA_030068235.1 Notoglanidium macrostoma | reverse complement strand
GCTATATGCATTGTGATAAATTACAATGGCTAACGAGTACAGCTAGCGCGACATGGTGCACACAGTTACACTAGCGACAGTTTGAGTGCTACATGTAGTGGTTTTCTACTCTGCGTTGTGTTTTTTTTATGCTCTATCCGTGAAATGATGAAACAGCACACTGAGCAGAGTCAATCGAGTGTATTTTCTGCACACAGAATAAAAAACAAATAATAATAATAATTCTCACATCACTCTCCTCTCTGCACCTCCCGCCATCAGGACACGTTATGGAGAGAGAGAACATACATATAACTTATAAGATAACTTAACAAAAAGACATAAAACATTCAGACACAGAAAATTAAATTCAAATAATACTATTAAACATCGTGTAACTTAACGTACGCACAGCGCTTACCTGCAAACAGAATAAAAATTAAAAAAGACTTCACTTCTCTCTGCACCTATTTAACAGCAGATAAAGTCACTGTGAGAATTCGCATGTGCAATGAACATATTAAGCAATTATTTTACACATAGAAATAAAATTAACAAATTAAAATATGCCACGAGGACAAACCTCCCGCCATCAGGACATGTTATCGAGAGAGAGAACTACAGGGTTTCTTAAAACAACCATTCATTATTTACAATTCCAATAACAATTAACCCATTACTCAAAATAATAAACATCAAATTTCAATAACAAATAACCCACAGAAAATACATTTATATAAAAATAATACATAAAAGAATAAATCAATTGGCAATACACTTTCATTCACCCCTGAATAATAGCGAGTGGTATCTTCCAACCACTTCCCATCAGGCACTGTTCCGTAGTTCTTTAAAAGTAAAATTACATAATAATTTAAAGAAAAAGATAAAACAAAACACCATATTTGCAATAATATAAAATAAAATATAGGACAAATCTAGTGTAACCATTTCTCTCCCTTACATACACACAAAGCTTGACAAACTAGTATTTTAAAAATAATCAGCTCTTATGAGTAAGATTTAAAAGATTTAAATATTTCAGTTGTCAGTGTTGCCATGGTGATATAACGCTAGCTAGCTGGTTTTGATCGACTTGAGGTAAGCTTCTTGTTAGCATTACTGCTTCGAGGACTAGCAACTTTTTCCACTTAATTAAAATAATTTTCTTATCAATATAGTGAACACGTTTACAATTAGTACACTCCTGAACAATTCAACTTTACTAAACACCAAGTAATCGCTGATGTAAACACTCATTAAGTAACCTGTGATGACAAAGGGGTGAATCTTTTTAACTGCCACAAATGTAATTTATGTCAGCCCTTAATTTATTGTGTTATGTATGTTATTTATTTCCATTATTTTCGTGAACATTGATTTTCTTAAATTAATATGGGTAGGAACTATGTTACATTGTACACGGTCACTTTTAAGTGATGTAAGACAAAAAGGGTAAAGAAGTTAGAAGCTGCAAAGCAGAAATTGTAAAGAAGTTAAAATAAGCTGTTTCAAAGTGAAAGTAAGCTGTAAGGAAGATGAAGAAGTTGGGAAGTGTTTTTTGTTAAGTTTTTTATTTCTAAAGCGGACTCATTCCCTCACGGTTACATGCAGCCAGCGAGGTACGTTTAACGGTTTGTTTATTGTGCACTTGTTAACTTTCGTTTAAATGTTTATTTATAATATTCATGTTTGATCATTCTGTACATTTATGTACTGCCAGTTCGACGGTGGATTTGATGGTGGATTGGCGGAGAAGTGCAATTGAAGAATAAATCTATCTGTGACTGATGAACCGCGGTGTCGAGTATTACCTGGAGGGAGTGATAATCTTTTTAAATGATTAATGAAATATAAAGAACTTACAGTGAGTAATTATGCTTGCATAACAGGAAGTACATTGATGAAATGACAAATATGGGCCGTTTAAGCACAGATCACAGCAATGTGAACTTATTTGACAGAATATCTATCAAGGTAGCACTTCACTTCCTGTTAATGTATAGACTACGCTTGTATATGAGAAACTTCCTCATTTGTTAGTACAGCTTGAGGGTTGAAAAAATAATAATAAATGCTTACAGCAGCTTTAATATGAGAGAAGAATGGACAAAATCTCATCATTCTTAATTCACTACAGATTTGTGTGAGAAGGGAACTTAGTTCAAACTTGAGATATGAGGATAAAATGTATAAACTTTTCATTACAGGTTTTGACAGCTTTAATCACTTTCATGAATGAGTTTGAATCACTTTAAAATAGAGTGAATGGACAATCACCTTATCTCAGTGCACATGAACGTGTGTGTGTGTGTGTGTGTGTGTGTGTGTGTGTATGTGTGTGTTGGTTTTTATGGTTTATGAGGACTTTTGACCTGATTACGTACCGACATTAGGGGGACATTTGGAATTATGAGGACAGGGCCGGTGTCCCCGTAATTCCTGTAGTGTAGCTGCATATATCTAAGTGTGGGGAGCTCAAATTCAAATTTTCTGTTGAAGTCCACTTACACCACATACCCCCGAAAGTGACTTTACACTGTGTTAATTCTGTGTTTAGTATAGCGCCCCCTGTAGTCAGGGGTCGGAACATCGTTCCACTAACACAGGTGGTAAGATTTGAGACTTTTGATTGGCTACCGTTGAATTGGCTAATTAACGCTCTGATTGGCTGGTTTCTGCGTCAATCATGTCGCATGTCCTTTCTTGTGGGCGGAGTTTCTCTGTACGCGCTGCGTCATCACGCCGCAAATCCCGTCATGGCGACCTCCCAACAAGCTTTAAAACCAGGTATGAGAATTAGCTTTATTTGAATTTATAGAATTTGACTTTTTATATTGTATATATTGTGAAGACGTTGCAAATGTTAAGCTTAATTTAGTTTATTAATATACGGAGAATTTTTTTCGGAATCCTGAGGTTAGTGGAATTTCACCTGATGATGATAGCTTAAAAATACAGCAAGTTAGCAAATGCTTAATTTTAAAAACTAAGCAAAAGTATTTTTACTTAATAAAATCAAGTGTGTGTGTGTGTCTATATATATATATATATATATATATATATATATATATATATATATATATATTAGTTTAATGAATTTGGCCTAAATACAGTTAACGGGGAATGTCGGTAAGTTAGCATGGATGCGCTAGCAAATAGTAGTCGATGCTAATGTGCACAGCACCGCGGCTCTTCCTGCCTGCGTTAGCTGAACACAAGCTACAAACGGGGCACATATAAAATAGCACGGGGATTGTTAACTCATTTTTGTTTTTAACGTTTTTACTCTTTCCGGACTATTTAACTAACTGTTTGTTAGCTACAAACAGCGGGGCCTACTGTTATGGACAGCAGCTATGACGTCACTTCCTGTTAGCACGTGCAGCCGTAAACACGGTCCCTGTGCTGTTTGGCGCGGGAGTTTAAACACGGCTCAGCGGTGAGTTTATCACTTGTTTTCTGCTGGGGATCACGGTACAGTCTCTACATGCAGCTGTCGGCTTCACTGCATAAATATCTCGCCAATAATCTCCTGTAAGTGCACGAGCCGCTGCGCGCACCGCACACTGGTATTCACTTAGCACAATAATTAGCTCGCGACTTTAACTACTGTTCCAGTGATGTTCATTTGGTGAAAGAACTCGTTCAGAGCTCGTCAGGAGTAAAGAGGAGTGAGTCAGGCTCTTTAACTCTCTGTAGCATCAGGCCGAGGTGCAGGTTAAAGCCCAGCTTCCCTCAGCATTCCCATGGGGCACTCATTAGGATGGGTGAAGTAGCCATTTATACACAGTCTAAAATCAGAAAAGGCTTCAACCTAAAGATAAAATAAACAAAATAAAGCTTAACAAAGATGCCTTCTGCCTGGAATAAAGCAACTATAATGAAGCTCAAGAGGAGGAAAGCAAATCCACAAAAGGAGGCTGCATATTTTGCATCTGCTGGCAAAGACCATCCAGGATTTGATGTGAAGTATTTAAATTCAGATAAAGGTAAGTTTCAATTTAAATGTCATCCTTTGTTAGTTTTCATAAAATGTCTTTTTAACAGTTCGGGGCATTAGGTACATGTATGTTAGAGACTGGAACACACCAAACAGGTGTGAGGGCTGGAAAACAATGGCTTGGCTTAATAGTTTCTGTGCTTTCTTATACAGGGCGTGGAGTATTCAGTTGTGTCTGTTTTGATAAGGGAGATTTTCTTTTGGAATACCAAGGAGAACTTCTAAACAAACTTGAATGTGACAGAAGACAGAAATTATACCATGATGCCCTCAAAGTATTCATGTTTGAGTTCCGTTTCAATGGAAAACTCTTATGGTATGTAGAAATTGGATTATATGCAATATCCTTATATAATGCTTTTTGTGAGACCATGCTAATGTGAGTTGTTTTAAAAAAAAAAAAAGGGTCTTTCTTGCAGCCAATAGATGTTCTCATTTATTTCATGCTCCAGTGTTGATGCTACCAGAGAAGATGGTTCCTTTGGAAGACTTGTCAATGATGACCATATAAGCCCAAACAGCAAAATGAAAACCATCACTGTGAAGGGAAAGCCTCATCTGTGTTTGTTTGCGACTAAGAGCATCAGCCCTGGAGAGGAGGTCACGTACAACTATGGTGATTCTGAGTGGCCTTGGAGAAGCAAGGTATTGAAGATGACTCTTCAGTGTTACTGAGGCCATGCACAAATATGCATATATAACCATATGCATTATATGCTACTTTATTTTCCTAAACTTTTACATTGTTTTAACATGAATGTGACTTGGTTTGACATGTTTTCTAATGCAGTGAACAAATGTGAAAGTGTGGCTTAAGTGTCAAAATTAGTGATTTAAAAACAATCTCTTTTTTTGTTATTTCTGTTTTTAGAATGTAGCTGGGACAGTCACTGAGGTTACAGCAGTACCGACTACTGTGACGGACATGTTGGAGACTGACGTTCCAATAGAAGAGACAGAAAAGGTAATTTCAAGTTATAATGTTCGGATTAATTATCCTCCAAATATTATGAGCAGCTTGTCATTGTTTCAACAATCTGATGACATCATAGGACATGGATCCTAAATGGAAATTGAAGATATTTTGTCAAAGTGTGTATTCTAAATGTTTTTTTGACTGATTCATTTAATTTTCATATGGTTATTTAATATGTAATGGACCCAAACTGCCCTCAGTCCTCTTAAAGGAGACTGTAAAGGAAAGAAAAGATACAGCTTTTTGTTCAAAGCTTTCATATATGGCCCATGAATACAGTAAAAGTTTGAAATGCATCATCAAGAGTGAATTTCTAGAGGTTTTGATACAAAGAGAGTTAGCAGGTAGCAGTCCTGTGCTTTCAAAACAAAAGCAATGTACTGTATTCTGGGAAGGGAGAGCCAGCCCCTTTAAGGATTTAGCTACTCTGTGTATGTGACCTTGTGTATGGCTGAGACCTGTTTTGTGAGAACACTGTGTCTAATGAGGACATTCAGGAACTATACTGTAAGGCTCCTCTACCAAAGGAATATTAGTGTTTGTCTGTGTGTTTGACAAATACATGTTATATGGGGACTGTAGTGATTTGCATGAGATTTGTGTTTACCGGCTTGTGTAAGGTGCAGACATGGCTTGGCAGTACACTGGGCATTAAGTGGCCCCTGTAGAAATGTTAGTTAATGTACATCAGCAGCTGTGTGTATAGTGTCTGACAGAAACCTGATCTCGAGGGACATCACTTTGTGAAGCTATAAAATGAACAACTTATGCTTTATTAAGTACAGTGGCCATCAGGTGCCCATAGCATACTTTCGAGTACTTGTGTTCATACTCCCTTACTACTTCTGTGCTAAATAATTTCGCTAAATATGCCCAATATATGCATAGTGAGAGCTGTTGGAGGTCACAACAAATTTCATTTTGTTAGCTATTGATGAGGGTGCAAACATAAAAGCCCTTATAAAGTCAAGATTAAACTCATTGAATTAATATACATGCTTTTTGTCTGTTTGAATTGGAGTTGTGAAAGTGTCCAAAATGCACATCATCTACCAACAGATAAATAGAATTTGTCTTTAATGCTCTGTTGGAATTGCTCTTAAACAAATATTTCTGTTTGTGAAGTCAAATGACTGTTCTATTAATTCTGTTAACAGAATTGTAAACATGATGTGGTCATAGCAACTGTTTCGAGCCTGAACAAATGTGCTGCATGTGTTGGATCTGTTGCGTCACTGAAATGGATTGGTCTGAGATGCAAAGGTCAGTAACCGACATTACAGTATTTAAGAGGGCAATTCATTTATAAGTGGTATGGTTTGTACAAATGGTTCATTGTTTCCAGACAGTGGACTTGGTCTTGTGTTAAACCAGTGCAAGTGTAAAAATATTTAAAAACATTCAAAGCTTCATCTTTTATTTTAGTTGTGCCATGGCTTAAGGTAGCAGTGTTGTGTGTTTGTTTTTTCTTTTTTTAAGTTTTATTCAGTGTTAATTTTGTCACTGAAAACTTTAAGTATTTGTTGATGACCTTTTATTTCCTGTCTAAATTGTAAAGTCAATGTAAATTTTGCTATAAAATATTTGCTAAATGACATTATAATATCTGTTCATTATACCCTCAGAAGTAAAGACAAGATTAAATAACTGACTCTGTTTGGGACAACCTTGCTTACTTCTCAAGGGAATATTTACAGCCAGGAGAAATGTCCTTCAGCAATATTTATATATTACTTATATATTTATAATGTATTACCTTCTCTGTCTCTCGTTCCTGAGAGTAGTTGGGAAGTGAGGGAAGCAGTTTTCAGAATGCTCCTGGATTCTAACAGGTATATGAGTCAGGGCACGCACACGGGGTTGGTCTGAGCAAAGTAACATCTTTATATGAAAATAAGGCTCATCACAGTGTGCAAAATGCCATCTTCACAACATAAATGGCAAGACAGTAACATAATTGTGGCTAACTCAACGTAACTTCAGCATAGCAGCATTGCGTCTCCAAAAAAAAGGAGCAAGACCCCTCCCATAAAAGCCCATCTTAAAGCTACAGGGCACATTTTACAGAAGGTATCATGAAACTGTCCAAGAAAATTAAAGACTAAAACATTGACTAAAAACTAAATATGCACAAAAATTAAAACTGAATTCTGCTGACTAAATCTTGACTAATAAAGCAAAAGGAAACAAAAAGTCTAAAATGTGACTAAATTGTAACTACAATTTTAAGTGACTAAAGCTAAATTTTAAATTCTTGTCAAAATTAACACCGGTCTTGTGCATTTACAGTGAATATTGTCTGTATCTGAATATTGTATTTACACCATTACATTACTTATTTATGGTTCTCTCTTTTGCAGTCTGCTCTTGGTTTTGGCACAAGTCCTGCTTGGCAAAACTTAAAAATAATGAGAGTGAGTCACTGTCATGGGTAAGTGAATTTATATTTTATCTTAAACTTTAGTCAAGTGCAGTTTATAGTGATCTTTTTTTTTCTGGTACTAGGAAGTAAGTTCTGAGGATGAGTCACTATCAGATGAGGAATATGTACCAGAGTCAGACAGTGAAGCTGAGAGTTCAGTAGAGCTACAACAGGGGCATGAAAACACTGAATTTGAATGCCCCATGAATGTGGACAAACAAAAGGCTATCTATGCCGAGTTGATTCCTGAAGGTGCTAGCAAGAGCCAAATGTGTTTTAAGGCCAGAGAAGGATCTTGTGATGAAGACAGTTTACTTCATGAGGAACAGTTGACCGATCTAGAACCTGATTATGATAAACATTTTAGCTTCGATAATCTTTCAAGCAAAGGTCAGCTTAAGCAAGTGTCAGGAGCCCATAGAATATCAAAAGTCACATCCTTAGGCAGTGGGCCAGACAATTTAGCTCTGCCAGAAGCAGTCACTGGAACACCTACAAGCCAACAGCTCTTGGAAGTAAGAGGGGAAGCTAGTGGAAGTGATTTACATGGAGATTTTGAGGAATCATTAATGGCAGTGGGAAAGGATAAAGTGGCTGGAGCTGATCAGTGTCTTCAGTCATCTGTAATTTCCTGTACTGAAACAAAGAAAAACTACTGTAACGTCTGTGGGAGACCACAAACAAAAATTGCTTGTCATCTAAAAACACATTTGGCAGAAGTTGAAGTGGCAAAAGCACTGTCATTCCCAAAGAGCTCAAAAGAGTGTAAAGTACTGTTGGAGAAACTTAGAAACAAGGGTAACTATAAGCATAATTCTGATGTTGTAGAGAAAGGAACTGGGATGCTGATAGACAAAAACTTTGTGAAATTGGAAGATTTTTATTAACTCTGCGCAGCAATTCTTCCATACACAGCCTTGAGGAAGCAGTAAAGCCTGCCAACTTTCCAAATGTTGTTCAAGCTGTCAAAACCATCTCTGGATATGTTGAAGAAAAGAACTGCTACCAAACTCCAAGTCTGGCATTAAAATTGGGACACACTTTACAAAAGGTGTGTGAGATTATCCATTGTAGAGCTTTAATGGCAGAGGATGAAGTGCTAATCAAGTCAACTAAGACATTCAAAAAACTGTATACCAGTAAGTGGTCAGAGCTCATTTCCCATAGTGCTTTAAGCACACTGAATGAAGCAAAATTTAACAAGCCGTTAAGACTGCCATTTACTCATGATGTTCAGCTTATTCACAAACACCTTGAGACATCTGCATATGCATCATCTGAAAACCTGAAGAAGGCACCATCACCTCAAAGGTATGCAGAGCTTGCTAAAACCACACTTGCAAGAATAACACTTAGACATACTGGAGAAGTCTCAAAAATGCAGCTAAAAAGCTTCCAAGAAAGAGATAAAGCTCTATTTCATGAAGATGTTGCAATGGGCCATTCAAAATTTGAACAGAAACTTTGCAGCCACTTCAACAAAGTTGAGATCTGGGGTAAAAGGGGGAGAAAAGTCGCTGTCCTTCTTACGCCACACATGGTGGATGCACTGACCCTTTTGGTCAGTAAAAGAAAGGAATGTGGTGTACTAGATGCCAACTACTACTTGTTTGCCAGACCCGACTGCCAAAGTCATTACAGGGGCCAGGATTGCCTGAGACTCTATTAATCTCAGTGTGGTGCTCAAAATCCAGAACATCTTAGAACCCATTTGCGTAAACATGTGGCTACTCTCTCACAAATTCTAAACCTAAAAAACAATGAATTGGATCAAGTTGCAGACTTCTTGGGACATGACATTCGAGTACTACGTGAATATTACAGGCTCCCAGAAGCGACAACTCAGCTTGCTAAAATATCAAAACTGCTGCTGGCCATGGAAAAATGGTGTCTTCCTGACCTTCAAGGCAAATCACTTGATGACATTGAAATTGAAGGTATGCATCTGTATTGTTAAATGCTGAAGAGTTCTAAATCTGAGGTCGTAATGTGTTCTGCTTAAATTTAGGCAATTATTAGGGCAGTGGTAGCTCAGTGGTTAAGATGTTGGGCTATTGATTGGAAAGTCGTGAGTTCAAATCTCAGCACTGTTAAGCTGCTACTGCTGGGCCCTTGAGCAAGGCCCTGAACCCTCAACTGTTAAATTGTGTAATCAGAATATATGGAAGTCACTCTGGGTACAAAATCTATGTCTACTAAATTACACTCTACTAAAGTCTACTAAAACCACACAAAATCAAGAAGAAATTTTCATTCCCACGCAGTCATCCATAACGATAAAGTAACCGGTGTGGTGTATTCCCACCCGACTGTATTTAATTTGATGCTGCGGTGTGCGAACCCCTACGAGACGTGTAAAACACGTAAGACTGGATATAACCTATAATTCATTCAAATTTCCAGCCATATCAGCTGACGTTTTCATTCCTTGTTTTGAATTTGCCACCAGTCGCTTAGAGAGTCTGAGTTTTTGATTTGGACTCTTCTGTGAGTGCTTGACTGCAGTCCCCGCATTCAGCTTTGTAATAGCTATTTTTCCCCTATTTAACTGAATTAAAAGGGCCTTAAGTACATGTACGCTTGGTCATTCTATTTCCATGCCAGGACTGGAAACTAATAGACCATTTTTGTTTTAATGAGAAATTGCAGATACAAAATTTTAAATCAAATTGTTTCTTTTCCTCCTTTGCAAGCAAAAAAAAATAATAATTCTAACCTAAATAAAAAGAAAAGGATATTTTTTTTATACCTATGGTTAGGGTCATTGATGGACAACATGCCATATGAAATCAGACATGGTAGACCATGTGCTGGCAGGTAGTGCCTTTGCTTTCCGCAAGCTATCACCACAAGTATATTTCAAACCTGTGGGAAACACTGCTTAGATCACCACCAGCAATGTCACAACTTACAACAAGTTTTTGGAACAAGTTAATCCAATGGTTCAGATTCCCACTTGAGTCATGGCAAAAGATTACTGTTAAGATTACGAAGTGTCAACTAGGTATAAATTAATCTTTCGACTTCGGGAGATTGTTTTGCTCCCATTCCCGCATGAGACAATTATAGTATAATACTGGTAAATAAACTGCTTTTGGTGTCAGTAGGAATGGGGTATTAATGTTATGATGCAAATCGGAGGCCTTTAAATTCCAATGAAACATGTTGTTGTATTAATTTTTACTACTTTTAAAATGAGATTAACACTGATGGCAGCGATGAAAGTGAATCTGACAATATGATGGAAAGTGAGAATTTGGATACTTCCATGAGTGCACCAGTGCAGATTGGTAGGTTGATGAATTTCTAACATGTTGTGTAATATGCCCCAGTGTTCTAGGTCATGATCAGTCCAGACTGTTTGTGTATGCTGAATGATATGTTTCTCTTCTTATAGGGAAGCAGAGGGATCAGACACCAAAAGAGGACAATGCTGAAGGTTTTCATTGTATTTTCTGTTATACATGTGTAATTCTCCAACTGTTGCCTGGGGAGAGGCTACACATGGGATGGGCCACATGTATAGCTCTGCCTATTGGTTATTATTATTGTCAGGATTTGGGGCGGGGTGACATGTAGCTACGCCCCATGGGTTATGAGGCCTATTTCTAATGCATGGTATTGGCTTCACTCGCCTTTTTTGCTTTTCCATTTGGCCTGAGTTGTGGATAGTACCTGGTAGCCGGTACTAGTATTGGTATCACCTCCATTGAGTTTCCAGACGAGTCAAGGTGATTCCAAAAGGTGACATAAAAACCCTGCATACTATTGATTGGTCAGAGAGAATCCACTTGAACAAACCTACCATGGATGGAAGGGGCCATCCCCAAACTGTTTCCACAAAGTTGGGAGCATGAAATTGTCCAAAATCTCTTGGTATGCTGAAGCA
>JAQQZR010000037.1:23827002-23845622 GCA_030068235.1 Notoglanidium macrostoma | reverse complement strand
GAGGGGAGGGGGGGGAGAGAGGGGGGGGCAAGAGAGAGAGAGAGAGAGGGGGCAAGAGAGAGAGAGAGAGAGAGGGGGCGAGAGGGAGAAAGAGGGCGAGAGGGAGAGCGAGAGAGAGAGGGCGAGAGAGAGAGCGAGAGAGAGAGCGAGAGGGGGCGAGAGAGAGAGCGAGAGGGGGCGAGAGCGAGAGAGAGAGCGAGAGAGAGAGCGAGAGGGGGAGAGAGGGAGAGAGAGAGAGAGAGAGCGAGAGAGGGGGTGAGAGAGAGAGAGAGAGCGAGAGAGAGAACACGGAACTGAAAACTTTACTCTATTTGTTAAGAGCTCTTTAAAAGAACCATCATGTGAGGAATAAGAGATCATAATCACATCATAATAATAAAAACAATAAAAAAACAAATGAATTAATTTGATTAAAATGTCCAAACAGCCAGGTGTAATCACTTCTGCACTTTTCCCCTCCGTTCTTTCTGCAAACTTTTTTGTCTCCTCTTTCACACAAACACGCAGCAGAGACAGAGAGCCATTGTCAGAGTCATTGTCTCCTGCTCCTTCTCCTCTTACAGTAAACAAGAGCTGCTTATACGAGTTATATCTCACCGCGTAAAGACCGCACTCCTTCTCACTGCTCTTCCTTCCTTTCAATGGATTTGATGACTTACCTGTAATGCTCGACAGGTGATTTTGGAAGCAGATAGAGGAGTAGAAACACGTCATTTTAAGCTCGTCATCACGCATATTATCCACAATACTAACACTGCACTCACATTTACTGACTGCAACTCGCTGGAAAACACTCTGACTTATGCATCTTCTGAATAGCTACAAATAAATTAGTGAAGACTGCTTGCTATGTAAATAAATTCCTCATGAGAAATCAAATATAAAAAACACAATTTATTACGTTATTACAGCATGCAGGACTAAACCATTCGAAAGCCGAACTCTAGTTATTGGCGATGATGCGCTCTCCTCCGCCGCTCCGCGGTCAGACTCGACATTTGCGCCAATGAGGAGCGATCGTTACGCCTAGCGGGGAGACGGGGCGGAGCCTAGTGCGGACTTTCTGTGTTTTGTAGATTTCTTTTGTAGCCATATTTAGATGAAGTATTAAACCTTGTTCTATATCTGATTGCAGAAACAGAAAAACAGGGGGAAAAAAAACCCAAAGTCTATTCAATCGACGAGAAACAGGTTACCATGACATCGAGTTACCATGGTGATAATTTTTTAAAGAATATTGTTATAACTATTTTTAGTCCTCAACACTAACACATATGAAAACATATCGTAATTCTGTGTAAACTGTAATAAAATGCTGTAAGAAAACGTAGGAGTGCTAGCCACGCCCTCTAACCCCGCCCCTAACTAATATATGTAACATTAAATATAACGTTTTTAGTTCACCATGTGCAGTAATCTGTAGGTCATCACAAATCCAGCGCACAAATAAATAAGTTTTATAAAAATTATTTCGTGCTTATATAACGCTTGATCCAAACACGCAGGTATCGAAACCTTTACGTTAACGACGTGTGCATCTCACGTCTTACCACTCGCAGTAGTCGTCTTTTCTCCTTAAAGGTGGCGCAGCAGCCCAGAACCCCCGTTACCATGACGATAACCCCGGCCAGGCAGAGGATGTAGGCCGACACGGCGTAGATCCTGGAGGAGAGCAGGCTGATGTAGTCACTCTTCTTCACCAGTGTCCACAATCCTACAGCCATCACAGCGCCCCCTGCCAGCTGGGAGGACAGAGACAGACGTTTTAACATGCGTGCGGGAAGGTGTGTGCGAGTGGAACAAAATGTGCAAAAAAGTGAAAGCCAGTTTAATAACGTCAGCCAAGAAGGTTTGTGTCTTTCACATGAGCAAAAATAATTCTACTGTTTTACCAGTTGGCTTTAATGAATCTGCAGTTTGGGGTGAATCTGATTAAAAGGTGGAAATTAGTGGGCGGAGTCAATGTACATCAAGTCAGTTCAACTGTAATATAACAAGATGCAGGCTAACTGTCTGTTATTTCGGTCATGGCCGAGTCTAGATGACAATAAATGATGCTGTAATTAATGCCTTACATTATATGGATATGGCCTATATGGATCCTAAACTGGAGTCATGTTACATGGTTACCATAACAACAAAAACAAGGTGAGTTCAGTGGTTCATGTTCAGCTTTTTAAAGGTGCAATAGCCAATATTATTCATTAACATGAATAATGCAAAAGAATTATGTAGAAATAATTATAATACAACCTGAATTCCAGAAAAGTTTGGACGTTCTTTAAGTTGAATAAAATGAAAACTAAAAGACTTTCAAATCACATGAGCCAATATTTTATTCACGACTCTTATTTATGACTTTTACATTACGTCAGTCTCTGATAAAAACAGAGTAAAAGTGCGATTAAATAAAAAATTGAGGGCGCTAAGAGCCAGAGACCGATTTTAAAGTCACTCAGCATTTAAATAATAGAAACAAGGAGGCTGATGCAAATAACATAAAATGCACATATCATCCATCCATGTTGCCTTTTCTAATGTCATTTGTGTTAAAAGCTAAAGTCTGGGAATAACACAAGAAAAGCTTTATTAAAGTTCTTTCCTCATATCAGACGCTGAGTTTAATTCCTACACCTTGGAACGTTTGATGCCTCACACTCATCTGGAACAGATTAAACTCTTTACTACGAGTTGTGTTTTCTGACTCGGATGTTTTATTCCTCCTGGACTGCATCTTTCCGATTTTGTTTCTGATGGTGTGAATAATCCGACAGTCTTCCTTCTTACATCCGTTATTTACATATTACAGGGAATAAAAACCCACAGACACAGTTAGACTCACCCAAAACAGGAAGTTAAACATGAACAGGAGGTATTTCAGGCACACCGTCCCACAGCGGTCCTTCTCTGCGTTTACGCCCATGCTTAAAAAAAGACCAAGATGGTGTCAGGTCAGAGGTTATGCTTGGCTTTAAGAAGTGTGTGTGTGTGTGTGGGGTGCAATAACATCATAACAACAATTATTTCTGCCGCTGTCTGCCACAGGCTCTAAATAAATGATTAGATAATTATATAAATAGCCAAGTTAACACATTTTGTGAATCCTGTGTTGTGCATTTTCTCGTTCGGTTCCTCCAGATCTCCTGAACACACTGCGTTCCTACAGCTCGGTCCTTTGGCTTGCAAAAGTACTACAGAAAAACGCAGCAATCCAAAACACACTGCATGACTGATTCACTTCCTGCAGGCGAGTCGATTCAGAGTCGAGTCATTTGTTCACTCAGAATTGGTTTAAGAACCGCACCGTGGTGGAGAACACACCAGGGTTCTGATCTCACACACTACAAGCTTTCATGACACTGTCCGTCAATGTTGATCATGCTCATAAAAAAACGCACCCTGTGCCCGGTTTCTGCAGTGAGAGTGGAGGAAGTGAGTGAAAGACAAAACTAATCTGTGTGTAGTCAGTGTCATCTGATACCCCCGTTACCCCGTTATCCGTTACCCCCCCCGGGCGGATCGGGACGGGCTCGTTACCCCCCCCGGGCGGATCGTTACCCCTCGCAGGCCGAGCTTTTAACTTTTGTGGAACATTTTTAAGCTACTTTGACATGTCACTATTTTATAATAGCATTTTTTTTTACGATTTTTGTAATACAGATAAATCAGTATCTGTAATTAATAATGACAAGTGATTTGATCACTCTGATGAAACAACAGCTCGATAAGCGTTATTATTATTACAGTGTCGCTGATTATTCGTTTCTATAGCAACAGCTCATTTTAAAACATGGGTGTCGTTCTCTGGTGTGACGTTTTCTGTAAGGAGACGTTTATTTAACATTTTATGGAAGGAGTCTCCATAGGGACAAGCTGGAGGACAAGCTGTGAGATTCCTGATTCTTTATATGTACCTATATACAGATAAAAGTTAAGACGTGTCGTTATTTAATCAATTTTAAATATCGTTCTTGTTGGTAAGTTGCTGTGGTGTGAGAGCAATAAAACACCTGCCGTTAGATATAAAATAATAATCAGCTACAGGGTGCAAACTGAAACTCTGCTTCATCACAGCGTCACTGATTATTTTACTAGAACAGAACGACACACAGGGGTTTATTCCTTACACAAAATATCATCATTACTCTATTTCACAAGTTACTGATAATGACATCTCTCTAAATACAGTCTTTCTCTCTCTCTCTCTCTCTCTCTCTGTGTGTCTCTCTTTATATATATATACATATCTTGCTTTACATATCAGTGTCTCTCCCTCTCTCATCCCGTCTCGCCCTGTAACAGATGAGTAAAATAAATAACGAGTCGAGGCAGATCAGAGATCAGAGATTACAGAGATGACTTCACACAAAGAGTCAGAGATTACTCTCTCGCTCTGTCTCTCGCGCCCTCCCTCTAATTCGCACTAATGAACGTGTAAAAGCCATGCGAGTCAGAGATTATATACACAGTCTGGATCTGTCAGGAATAAATGTTTACAGTGTGTCTAGACGGACACACACCTGATTATAACACACACCTGAGTGAGTAGGTGTGCTGTGGGTTTCGCTTCAGCACACGCGACTGTCCGCTGGCGTATTTCACCCGGTGGAAAAGGGATTTCGCTCGTTTCTACCCCTCTGCCTCGCCTTCTACCTGCCCGAACACACACCATTACTCACTCGATCAGCAGCCGACATGCTGCCGTCGCTCACGCAGTCGCTGGCAAAGTGCTCTCAACAACCACGCTAACGCAGAGAGAGACTTAGTCACGTGTTTTCTGATCCGAGTGTCCGCCATACGGGTCCCCGTGAAAGAGCTGTTACTATGGAAACGCTAAAATATTACAGCGACAGCATTAATATAAACCACTCATTAATTAACACATTCTGACCAATCAGAATCCATAAGTCAACAGAAATAATAATAATAATAAGAAGAAGATTAAGAAGAAGAAGCAGCAGTTATTTCCCAGCAAATGTTCCTGAAACATCAAAGCACTTTAGTCCATTTTTCTGTGAATTGAATTAACTGAATAAAATCTTGAAATATTTAAAGTGTTGAATATTCAAATTCAAACCTTTCAAAAACAAACAAACAAAAAATGAGCAGTTAATATCAGCAGTGTGTGACTTATTTTATTACATTTACATATAGTATAAACTTTTATATTTTATTTATCCGGAAGTCGCATATTTTTAGGCAAGTAACAAGTATATAACAGCATTTTAAATCACACACACACACACACACTCTTATCTAATAACAGATAAGAATCACTGGAAACAATGTCTAACCATAGAAGAAGAAAAATGCTAACGCTAATTATTACTTGCTAATGTAAGGCAGTCCAACTTTACGGCTCAAACTACAACCAAATCATCAAAATCATCATCATCATCATCATCATCATCATCATCATGTCGTGTTCATATTCTCGTTCTGGTGTTAAATCGCGTGGGTAGCGCGCATTAGTTAGCATGAAACAGCTCCATAAGAAAGCCGTTAGCTCGGAGTGCTAGTTAGTTAGCTGTAGCTCGAGGCAGCAGATTTTTACCTGTAACCGGAGAGATGAAGCAGCAGCTGCACTGATCAAACTCAAACACAACAAATCTCAGTATTTACAGACTTCCGCTAAGAAAGTTAAAAAAAACCTTCTTCGGAAACAATTTTTGAAAATAAATGATCAACTATTTAAACTTCCTTCGAGTTAAAGTGAGATTTGTCCTTTCTTCTTAGTCCAGGTACACAGCTCTCCCGAACAGCACAACTGAACCCCACCCCGACCAGACCCGGCCCGGCCCGGCCCGGCAAGGGGGCGTGTCCACAGCTGAAGACACGCCCACTCCGAGCCCGTGATTGGCTCATCCTTTATCCGTGAGGAGTGACGGCTCCTTTCAGTGAATCGGCTCAGATCACCAATATGAACCGACTCTTTAGAGTCCAAAACAAACCACTGAGATTTTTCTTGTTTTTTATACAAAAAGAGGCACCTGGTTTACAAATTTACTCACAATCTCCTCTTTTGTTTCATACAATTATTTTACAAAATAAAATTAGAAATATTGAAAATGTCCTGAGCAGTGTGTTGTTTTTAGGTTTAGTTTTTTTTTTTAATTATCTGGTTTGAACAGGTTAACACTTTGAAGATAACAGGCATATTGTACTGGGCAACCAACATGCTTCAGTGTTCATTACTGTAATGTAACTGGCACCTGACCAACCTGAACAACATCTTGGTGTAAACACACACTCGTGTGCTCTATTGTGCCTTTTTATATAATGAAAAACAAACAAGAAGTGTGAATTTCAACAGGTCAGAAAAAATACTGCGCAATTAGAGGTTTATACTGTATCCATCACCCAGACTGAGCTGTTTAGTGTTGCATTGCAATGTGCACACAAGATAAAAATAATATAATCACCTTTTGGGACTTTAGTAGGTCTGGGCTTTTGTGTTTGCTAAAACATTTTTTATACTACTACATTCAGACAAGCCACGTATAAATTGAGGTTATTTGAATATTTTATTTTACTGTCCTGACACGTTGCCTAAACAACATGTTACCTCCACTAACCAAACTAGCCTTGTACTAATCTAGGTTGAATTGAATATTAACATTAACCAGGTTTCCTTTGACAGTTAGCATTTTATGTTTTCAAACCTACCAAAAGCTCCGTCTCGTGTACCTTCCTTCTGGATTTTCTAAGTAAATACTTTTTAATGTAAGGTCAGAGTTTTCATTTTGAGACAAAAATCACAACGACAGCAAAAAGTTTTAAGAGACACAGAGCAAGTCGGCATGTTTAATATCGCTGTGCATGAAATTGCTAAATATTTTACAGTTTGACTTGGAAACCTGCGGAACAGTGATGTTTTGGGTTGAACACGCATCTAGTTTATAGTCACTTATGTTACACATATGTATGTTACTGACATGAAATTTAAAATGTTAATTTAGGATATAAATCTGGAATTTAAAAACAATGTTTGGTGGTCAAGACTTGGGGTCAATGAAAAATTTGAATGAAGCCTACATTTGGGGTTGTTTACTAAAAAAAGGTTTGTTGGTTTCAAAATTAATATTATTGAAGCTCCTGTCTTTGCATTTAATTTTCATTGAAGTAGAATCAAATGTAAAACTCATGCTACCCAAGTCACACACATCTTAACTCTTAACACGTCTTAACATATTAATATGATTCACTCGATTCCTTTGATTACAGTAGCACTAACAGTGTTAAAAAAAATCATGAATATGTGTAGTACTGATACATTTAGTGAGAGAATTACAGGATTTATTTCAGCTCGTTCTTACTTTAAAAAACACCTCTTCAGAGGAGCGAGTCGATTCTTAGGGTTCACCTGAAAGAACCGGTTTAAAGAGTCGACACATTGGCAAACGGCACATTACTAGATTTTATCATAAACGTCAGAGCAGATAGACTCTAAAGCACAATCTGATCACGTGGATGAACATAGTGAGCTATTTTATTCACTTCTCGTCTTCTGTTAGTTACTATTTGGTTTCCAATTACAGATTAAACATGACTGTTCCACTGTTAGACAAAGTCTATCTCCAACAAACAAACGTACAAAGAGACAAACCAAGAAAAACCCCACAATATTTGTATGTTTTTAATGTGAGGTAAGAAGTTAAAAGTCAGAAGTTGGAGCTTCAATAATGAAACTTCTACTGTGATTCCTCTTCTCTTATATAATAAAGTTACACCTTCTGACCAATCAGAATCCAGAATTCAACAATGTTGCGGTATAAATTAATTTATCACACACTTTAAACACTACCATGAAGGTGTTCAGTTTGAGAATAACGCTCATTTTGTTGTGTGTGTGTGTGTGTGTGTGTGTTAATCGTCCTCCAGCCTTCAGCAGGGTCAGTTACTCAGGGAGGTGTTTATATAGTGCACTGTTTGTGGACTAACACAAATTCTGGAGAAAATCCAATGTGATTAAGAAATCCCACAATGTACTGCTTCATGTGAAATTTACCCATAATGCACAGGAAGTAGGGCCAAATAATTATTATAATGGTTCCTTCTCTAGATGGCACCCTGCGCCTACGCCAAGCACCAGCCCTGTCAGCAAATCTAATTTATTTATTAAAAGGTTAAAACTTTGGATATTCTGTTAGTTTTTAAATCTTTTGTCAAAAAGTGTAAAGACATTTATATTAATTTACACATGCACTAAACTGGTGTTTGATAACGACTAATAACAGATACGAAATAATATAAAATAATATAAACAATGAATATAATATTATATATATACACATACGTATAATAATAATATAATTAATATGAGAAAACAATTAAATAAAAAAATTTTAAATCAGCAATTAAACTGCAAGACATGAAAATAATTCTAAAACCGAAACAAACGTATATTTCAGAATGATGTCGACACGAGGACAAACGTTTTTTCAAAGATGTGAAATATATATTTCTGAAATACTCAAACCACCACCAACCTCTTGATTTGCATCTTCATTACTTTATTTGATTCTGACATGTGATTGGCTGATTGGATAACTGCATGAATGTGAAAGTGTTCCTAATAAAGTGGTCACAAGTTTAAGCAAGCGCCCATCTGACCAAGTATTTTACAACACAAAACCACAAACTAACTTCTCCCTCACTAGCTGTTGAACTCAGAGGAAACGGTTTCATTGTTTTTATTAAATATAAACCTTTAATGATTCGACTGATTCAAAGTACATTTTAGTGGTGTCTATAATCATGAAATAATCCCTCATGGTCAAAAAACACTTAATTCTTTAAAAATCTTTTTCGTTTATTAGTGCTTCTAAAACTAGCAAAACAGCTCGATCCATTTATCCTGGCTCTGCTGTACGCTCATATAAGATTTAAAATACGTTCTTTGTTTGTTCATCTCGGGGAACCTTTTAAAGGTCCCTTCCATTCAGAAATGATTTGTCATAGAACCCTTTCAGGAGGCTAAGAACCTTTAATTATCCAGAACCTTGTAACTGTTGCCATAGCAGAGAAGGAACCCTTTTACCATGACAAAGAACTCTTAAAGAATGTGGATCCCTCCAACTGAGTGTTCATTAGAAACAGTTCTATGTAGAGAAGAACCCTTTAATGATCAAATGAACCTTTAAAGAACGCATGAATAATCACTACTGTTTATTTTTTTTATAAAGAAAACAATGAGCAATTGTTTGGAGTTTGTATCACACACTTACCAAATTTATACACACTCTTAGAAAAAGGATCTTTGGATAATTAAGGGTTCTAGATCTGATAGGAGAACATGTTTTAGGCTCATACAAAATGTAGAAATTACACTAATGAAGAAAGTCGCAGGCAAATCCCTAAATCTGGTATATGAATAATAAAATCCATCTCACTGGAAGTTCTACAGTAGATGTTCTGCTTGCGCAGTTTGATCATCGGTCTTTGTGGATTCGGGTTCTATGTTCCTGCTGCAGAAAGGGTCCTTCACTCACCTGCTTCTCCTATTGAGCAGCGTTCCGCTAACAGGAAGGCACTGTGTTCAGGAAAAGCCTTTAATCATGGTTCATTCAGATTGAATAATAAGATAAATCAGATTATTATGTTTCATGACACTGCTTCCGATTAGAACACACACAGGCCGGTTCTCGCTCTGGAGAAGAATAATTGCACCAAGAAGAATTACGCCAGGGCTGAATTACAGCAACATCCTGAGGGTTAGTAATATCCGCTTTCAAAACCTTTGTGGTGCTACTGAGCTGAAAAAGACGACAAGCTCCGCTCTAAGGAAAAACAATGACTTTGGGGAACGCTGTTACAGGGAATGATCAGCGTGGGGTGGCGTGACGAGGCCTGATGTGAAGCAGAGTAACTGTTACAGTCCTGAAGCTGATTAGGGTCCAGTAACAGCACTTCCTGGTTTACAGCATTTAATACCATTTTTATAACTGCGCATTTAAGCATGTTCTCGAACACACTCTGGGTTCTTCCAGGAACATGTGTATTCATATCATGATCATTAGTCACTCAGCACGACTCCACTCTATCAATTAAACTTCTGAAAGCTAAATTAAATGCTTTAACTACAACTTCTAAATAAAAAAAAAAAAAAAAAAAAAACCCGGTAACAATATACCCAGAATACTTTGCAATATCAGGGTTATGGTATGTAGATTCACAATTTCAATTAAGTATAATTAATTTCACATTCAGTTTGCAATCCCATAAAACATGGAAAGGGGGTGGATACTTATGCACCGCTTTGCATAGTCCTACAGAGGAGACCCTACTGCAAGCTTAATTAACACAAGGCTCCAAGTAAGCATTTCATCCTTAATTTACAATCTCTACCCTATTTCAGAGACATTCCTGTTTTACTCTCTTTGTGAGGACCTTTCAAACATCCTAACAAGGCCAAAACGGTCAGATCTTACTTACTGTGTACACACGCACGTTTAATAAATCATCAATCAAAAGAATCAAGTCATCTTTTCCCAATAGATTGTTTCTTTATTGAAACCATGAAGCAACAGTGGAACAGTCAACTAGTCAAAATAGTTTTAAAAAAACAAAACAAAACCCTTTAACAGATGTGGATTCCATGCGGTCTATAGTCCCTTGGGTACCGTTTCCCCCCAAACACACATTTCTTCTATTAATATGCAAGTTTTTCTTTTCTTTTTTTTTTTTTTTAAAAACAGGAATGTTTGATTCTTAGACGACTTTATTCCGGAATAGACAGTTTATGATGATTAGTGCAAGAGCTCTTAGTGGTAGGAAGTTTAAGACTACAGAATGAGTTTCAGGTTCAGAAGCAAGTTCTCCTTTTCAGCCAACAGCGAGCGGCTAATCAGGAGTTTCAGGAGGGGCGGGGTCTTCTCGCGCTTTAATCAGCGTTACTGTCCATTCTTCACACCGAGAATCTTCTCCTGTGGAGAACAAAATAAACACCCAAGTGACATTTTATATTCAAGTTTGCAATTGTAATGCGATTTACAGTCACACCTGAGGGAGCCTATCGAGAGCAACTCTATCATCTGTAGCGCCTTCTTGATTGGAGTGAAAACCTGCACTCACGCCAGCACTCTACCGCCATTTTATATCAGACCACATCGACAGTGCGTCCAAACCACAATCATGTTCATCACAGCCTTAAGACCAGACACTGGCAGCACACGCAGCACGGATATTTAAAATCAAAATCACCACATTAATGCTATACTTCGCATCGCATGTAGAGAATCTACCCAGTACAAGGAGTGATACTTCGGTCTGGAGCGTTACTGCAGCTCCGGCTTCAAACTGAAGCCATCACACCATGTAAATCTCACTTGACTAACCAACTTTATGTGCTTACATACAGCAGCAATGCAGGTTTAGTACACATCTATACTTCAGTGCTTTATAGGACTGGTACATATTCACTAAGCCAGTCCAAGAGAGAGCAGAAATTAACACTCCGAACACTGATGCGATTTTTATTTTTTGTTAAACACAAAAAGCAAGTTTTTATAGTAATGAAAACGTGCATCTACAGCAGAGATGCGGCGCACGTTTTCCGTGTCTCCTGACTTTAACGTTGCAGGGCGCCGCACAACCCCAGTCCTCTCATTAGATGGGGTGAGCGCAGAGCACCGCTCAAACACACTGATTCACAGAAACATTAACAAATATGTACATATTAACAACCCATATGCCACACTATATAGCCAAAGGTATGTGCACACCTGGCCACGACACCCATGTGCTTGTTGAACATCCTTTTCCAGATTTAACCCTTCTTTGGAGTTTCTTAATTTAAGAATTAATCTTTAAAAAAAAGAAAAGTTACCAATTATTCTCCACTTAATCGCAGAAATGCATGGATTTCGTTTTAAAACCACAATATGTAAACCCGCTCGAGAACCCCTCCCCAGGTATAAGGTCATACCTTGATCATGTCCTCAAGCTTCACTGCGTCGGCAGCAAATTTACGGATGCCATCAGAGAGCTTCTCCACCGCCATGCGGTCCTCATTATGCAGCCAGCGGAAGGTCTTCTCATCCAGGTGGAGCTTCTCCAGATCACAAGCCTTCGCTGTGTACGTAGACACACAGACACACTAAGGGTTTTTCCCCCTCCCTACAGATATTCTCTTAACCTGCTCAGGAATGCTCATGATGCTGACCTTTCTCCAGAGTGAGAGTGGCGGACACAGCAACGTGATCCTGGCTCAGTTCGCCCAGAAGACCTGGGGAAATGGTGAGAAGATCACATCCAGCCAGCGCTTTGACCTCTCCGGTGTTCCTGAAGGACGCACCCATCACCACGGTGCTGTAATCAAACTTCTTATAGTAGTTATAGATCTTAGTCACGCTTACCACACCTGTACGAGCAAAAAAGACGGGACAGACAAAGGCATCTGGGTTACAGGTGAAGAACTAAAAAAATTGTGAAGAGAGCACCGGGTGTGTGGTGCTCTTGTAGTTAAATTACAGTAAATTCCTGTTCTCGTTATAGCGCCGGTCTTCTTCTTTATTGAAGTTAAAGGGGGACGACGACAACAGCTCATCACATTACTAAGAAACTGTTCTGAGATTGACTGACACTGGAGCTAAACAAACATATTTCCATAAATACCAATGGAAAACTTCACATTTGTGAAGTTTATATTATAGATAATTAAGCAACACAATCAATCCTGAAAAATCAGAATGCAGAATTTAACACTGCTATGATGCAAGATTTGCTCAGGCCGACGTGAGAAACAAAATGGAAGGGATACGAGCTGCAAATCTGAAACAAAAGTGTGATTTTAGTCCCAAGTCACATGACCTCATTTGCATACAGAACTGATAGGAAGATTCCTGCATGTGAATGGTTTTTGTCTTTACTTTTAAAACACTGTTTATATGTTCTCTTCACAGAGATGCATGTTCTCAGAATAATAACACCTGAGCACTGGTTCTCCTCTACATACCAGGGTCCTCGTGTGGCTCGTAGGATTTGCGGTCAGTGTTTTCTTTGTGCCAGTCCAGAATGCGGCCTACAAAAGGTGAAATAAGGGTGACCTTGGCCTCGGCACAAGCCACCGCCTGAGCGAAGGAGAACAGCAGGGTCATGTTGCAGTGGATGCCATATTTGTCCTCCAGCTCCCTAACAATGTTACACACACACAATCAAGAAGAGAAATTATAATTAAACCCAATTGTCCATCTATAAATAATCTAACGTACCGCCCAGCCTGTATGCCCTCCCACGTGGAGGAAAGCTTGATGAGCACTCGGTCCTTATTCACGCCAGCCTCCTTGTACAAAGAGATGAGCCGCCGCGCTCGAGCCACCATGCCATCTTTATCGAACGATAACCTGAGAGAGAAAGAAAGCAACAATCCTGAACAACTCTCACCACAAGCCGCAAACACTTAAGAGTTAGACACGTTAGACACATCACCTGGCGTCCACCTCTGTGGAGACTCGACCGGGGATCTTCTTGAGGATCTCCACCCCGAAGCTGACGAACAGCTTGTCCATAGTGTTCGTGATCTGCTCCTCTTCGGTCCTAGAAATATAATCGTTTACTAGTAAATTACTCCAGTCACACCAAAATTAAAATTCAAACTACACTCTGATTAAGGGACAGCCTAACAAATGTTATTGACTTTTTTTTTTTTTTTTTTTTAAATACAAGATTTAAAACAATTACTGTAAAACTTCCAAGGAAGAAAGACAAGAGCTAACCAATGAAATGACCGAGGAAGTGGGCAGGATTTTCAGTGGCTCAATTAATATTTTTGACATCAAAACATCTACGAAACTGGAATCATTACAGATTTCTGTTGCTTGGCTCACCTGCTGATCCCCCCCCACCCCCCGGAGAAAGTGAGAGTGATAAACTCGCAGCATTATTACTTTGATGTGAAACTGCAGAGCTCCTACGCAGAATGCGTGAAGGTCTGCAGGTGAGCAAGATGCCTTACCCGCCGTTGGCAATGCCATATTTAATAGCCTGGTCCACGAGGTGCTGATAAGCAGGCATCTTTGCCGCTGCCAGGATGAGCGATGGATTCGTCGTAGCATCTTGAGGCTTGTATTCTTCAATGGCTGTAGATGTCAGAAGAAATGCGATGAGCGAGAGCTCAACGCTTACTTAATTCCTCATCTGTATTCTGCCTTACGGAAAGGATGCTTCGGATAAATATGCAAATTTAATTACGCCAACTGCACCGGTAGTCAAACTTCGGAAAAGTAATCAACTCCAGGCTGAACACGGTGTCATATCAGTCCAGTCACACAGCCCATCGATCTTCATTCTTATCACACAAGCACAAGCTTCCGAGAGCACAGAAATTACACAAGAATCACAGCCGTGTCTGATCCGTGAACACGTGCACAATCAAAAGACACAAGGCTCAGCATTCTCAAGGATTTACAAAATGACAGCGCAAACTTTAACTTTCTATACATACTCCCAGATCAGCTTTCATTTTATTGTTCAAACAGAGAAGCATTTAAAGGGAAGTGTCCTATTCTGGCCCCATGTTACAACACTCGCCAGTGCGAAAGCACATTCAGACACGCACCGTTCTTAGAGGGTGTGCATGCATTTTTAGGCGTGAGGTTATATGCATGACGACTGCTTTTTTCATTTTATTTAACTACATGCTTGGCTCCAATGCTAGACACAGACACTATAAAATGCATTTCAAAATGAGTGTATTTTAATCATAACAGTCACTAAAGCAGTTTGGGTCGCTTCCCATTAGCCGTACCTAGCACGGATGCTAACAGACTACAGAGGCCCTGTACACACCCACTAATAACATTGTCTCAAGGGACCTGTTCATGAGTGGACCGCTGGGACCTGTGGCCATTCACACCTGGCATTATAAATATATAATGGCTGAATGTTTTTATAAAGATGTTTTTGGGAGCGTAATTCAGACAGGGTGAGAGACAGGACACTCAATCCTGAGACAGAAAGCCAAAATGGTACCTGATACGCTCGATTCTGTCTCGTCATACTGACTTCGCAAGGCATGAGGAAATGTTTGCTTTGCACCAGAGACAATGAGCAAAGACCAGATTGCTTCAAACTTCCTCATTCAATTCAATTAAAAAAAAAAATAAAAAAATTTAATCCAGGGCCATATGGCTCAGTCTGGTGCAAATGCTATGCAGTTTAGAGCAAAATTAAAATATCTGCTGGTGAACTTTGATTATACAGACTGGTTCTTACGTGCCTTTACATTACGAGACTTTTAAACCTTACACTGATGTGATAACACACTGACCATTTCCCCATTTACTGATAACCTGTGTTTACTCTGTGGTGCACACCCAGTCATGACCCATGTAGAGCTGCAGAATAAGGGCAGAGGAGTGACAAATTAAAGGAAAATAAAATCATAAATTGTTAGTAAGGTTTATAAAGTGTCAGGTCTCAACAAGCTTCAATCTGTGGAACCATGAGTGCACCTCATATACTGTGTGTTTAGGAATTGTACTTTCTTTAAATTGTTGCTTTTAATAAGAGTCAGCGTATTGTGTTTACACCAGCGCCTCTTCAACCGCTTGGACGCTATGCTGTGACAAACATGTGTTCATGTTGGTAGAAAACAACCTGCTCGAAACTCTTCTCCTGTGGTCATTTTATTGTTGAGATGCGAGAGCTAGAGCACCAAAGAGACATGTACAAAACTATTAGACATCCTGATGACAAACTAATCCAGTCTAAAAAGAGGTGAAGTAAGACTCTTGGCCTAAGATTTTATCAATTCTGTGCAAATTATACAAAACACAGCAAAGCCACATTCAAATCCATATCACCTTTAATAATCCCTCAGATCAATCTGACCTCCCTACACGTGGGCCGAGGTTTCTTCAGTTCCCCATTTTTCAGCCCACTTTAATTTATAACACCACTATTTACATAGCTTCCTTCAATAAACTGATACACAAAATTACAGAGCGATTTTAACACCAATTAAATGTTGAAAATAACGAACAAAAAACGAGCAAAGTGTTTTAAACAGCACAAATCAACAGAAATAAAGTGACCCTGATTCCAGATTATGACTAGAAATGAAGGAATAGGGTTCAACGCGCTGTGACGTTACTCAGGGCCATAGACTTACAACACAGTGCAACCTAACGTTAAAAATATTATAACGTTATAATAACTCAAAATATAAAAAAAAAAAACAGAATAAAACCAGCGTCAGAGAATTAACAGTAGCTTTATAAAGATATGTTCAGAATCTCATAGAGGTCAAACAGAATCGTTAAGCTCATGACGTCAATAAAGTGACTAGGTAAACTACTTTACTTCACGGCGTTATATAGGATTAAAAAAAAAAAAACTTTAAATAATTATAAATTAAAGCTAACAATAAGCGTCAACGACATAAGGTGTTGTTTATTAAGTTTTCGCAATGTGCCAAATAGGTAAGATAATTCGTACCCTAAAATAACCTTTACAAACCGTCATGGCTAGCTAGCTTAGCTAGATAGATAGCGAGATAGATAGCTAACTAGCATACCTGGCTAACTTGCAGGTCCGGTGTTGAAGAAACGCGCTAGCTCAGTCTAGCTAAACGCACGCGCCCTAGTACTCTAAAGTTCTATAAAGTGAACCACACACAATAATTAAGGAAACACAGCGAAGTACGTCACTAAACAGATGTATAATCCAAGTAAGGTGAACCAGAGGAACTGTCACCAGGAAATACCGGCTGAAATTACCGTTAAAATCCCCCGTGTCAGCGACGACCACAGTGAAAGTCTTCAGCTGTCCGAGCGCAGACTCCATCTTTCGGCGTTTGTCAGGCGACTGAGACATGGCGCTGAGGGGGGCCTTTTTATACCGTTACAGAGGTGCGCGCGTGAAACGCAACAGAACTTCAGCTCCGAGCACGAGGACACGGCCACGAGAGGTTAAAAAAACAGAACCCAGCAAAGTCAAGCGCGCGCTCGTGGCTCCCCCGAGCTGTTGCTGTCAGAAGAGGGCGGAGCTTTCCCCCGCAGCTGAATGACGTTTCCTGAAAACCAATGAGAAGCCTTAAAAGCGTCATCCTACTGAGGAGTTTAACCAATGGAATCAAAGAGGAGGGACAAACCTTCACAGTGCCTCCATTCTCTACAGACTTCAATAGATTTCTTTCATTCACTCCTTTTCCTGTATATATATATATATAATCAGATTTATCTCGCTTACTTTACATTATACCCTCTTTTTTAGTCAGCACTGGGCGTCTTAACTTTAACAACTTTATATTCAGTAATTAAGTCAAATTTAAATATAAACAAATTTGTTTCTTAACTCTAATGTCACATAAATGAAAAATATATAATAATATAATAAATGTGACTAAAATATACAAAACACAACAGTTTACACCAAAACTGTGAAATTACTGATATTCTGCCTTCTACTGATACCACTGCTTAGTGTTTAGCTTATTATTTGTTTTCCTCTATTCTTAACATGTAGAAAAAAACATCTAAATAAAATATGTAAATATACAGATATGTATGGAGCATATAATTTATTTCTTCACAAAATGGGTTCAATTTCAGGATATCCCTGCTTTTAATGTCATGTTTGTATAAGTAAAATAATAATAAAAAATACAGTAAAATATAAATACATAAAATAATGAAATTCACTACAATATCCAAATGTGTGGGAGGATAAATTTATTGTTCATTTTTTTGAAGAAAAATAGCTACTGAAGAAAAAAAAGTGTATTATGCTATTAAGAAAAGAGCAAATAAAACAACAACAACAACAACAACAATACTAACTTTTATCATAATTATTTGAATAAAACAATTAAATGTAATATAATGCAATAATAATAATAATAATAATAATAATAATAATATTAAGAAGAAGAAATAAAACAGATTAGTGATGTGTAAATAATTATTATTTATTCAACACAATCAAAAGTATTTATTTATTATTTGTTTGTTTGTTTGTTTGTTTATTCATTCATTCATTCAGAAATAGTATTAATACTAATATTAGTAATATTAAATACTCTGTAAAATCATGGTTGTAAGTTTTATAATTTTAGTAATTTTGCATTCGGTTAAATTTCTAAGCATCATTGCACTTTTTCAACTTTTCTCTAAAGCGTCATACTGTATGTGTAAAAACAATATATATTTTTATGATCAGGAACGCTGTAAACAGTTTATACTTACTTTAATTTGCATTGAGTATTTTGCCTCCTTTAAACCACGCGAACATTAATTATTGGTGCTTAATGTTAATTTTATGAAATCATGTTTCTAAGGATGTGGATGTAATTAATACGTGCTTTTTTTCTTTTCCACCAGAGGGCGCTATTGCATGCCCTCTGCAAGCACTATTAAGTGCTATATTCTGCCAAACTTCTCCCCTGCAAGTTTTCTCAGAGCTGAAAGCTGTAAAGTAGGTTAAGGAGGAGAAAGACAAGAGAGACGGAGAGTGAGGCAGAGAGAGAAAGAGAGAGAGAGAGAGAGAGAGAGAGAGAGAGAGAGAGAGAGAGAGAGAGAAAGGCAGAGAGGGAGAGAGAGGCAGAGAGAGAGACCGGGAGAGGGTCAGAGAGTGAGAGAGAACGAGAGAGAGAGAGAGAGAGGGGGAGAGAGAGGCAGAGA
>JAQQZR010000037.1:23810423-23826902 GCA_030068235.1 Notoglanidium macrostoma | reverse complement strand
TCACCCCCCACCTTTCCCTGACAACCCCTGCCCCCCTTCACACACTTAATGTAATCCAGCAGTATGTGATATCTCTGTTCAATCTGAAACAGGGATTAGTGGGTGATGGATGTAGCAGCACCTGTATCACCCTCTCTTCCTCTCTTTCTCTCTTCTTCTCTCCGCTCCTTAAGCTCTCCATCAGTGCAGTCCTCATTTCTGTAGACTCTTCTTCAATTAGGTGACACGACTGCAATATCTCAGTGTCATTAAAGCCGGGTTTTGCTCATTCACACACTCACCTGAGTACCTTTTGTACACGTGAAAGATTAAAAGCATCGTCCACTAGAGGGCAGATCCAAGCTGAATCGTTGCTGTCTGACAGGTTCCCATAGCAACCTGTAAACCCTTTATGTGCAAATCAGGGTTTAGGCTTCAGGTGTAACAATAAATGACTTGGACAACTGATGGGAGATGCAAATACAATACTGTTTTGATTCTTAAAGTAGATTCAATATGCTACAATGTCATTGCTATGATACGATACCATTTAGCATTCTCCAAACAATATGTGGCCAATTTTGTGAAGAATTTGGAGTAGGGCTACTGTTCAAAGCTTTTTTATACCCCAGTTGTCTGTCCTTTTTCTATAAAAATTTATTTATGGTTGTTGCCTTGATTCATTTCATTCATTGCCTTTTATTTTGATGCATCAATCCAATTTGTCTAATCGTTACACTCCTACTTTCACTTTGCTCTGATTTTGTTTAGGTGAACTTTGACAAATCAGAAAAACCTTGGGCTTTTTGGATGGTGAAAAAACATTATGCTTATTGTAAAGGATATCAACCAAACATATCAATCACACCAAAGGAAGAGACTTTTCTGTGTATTGTCATTTAATACCTAATTACTTCTGCCAAGGAAGTTATGTTTCTGGTGAAATTTAAAAACCTACCAAACCGATTTCTATGAGACATGGTGGCAGGTTGTAGCATGGGCCAAGGAGAAGTCATGAAATTTTCGAGCAGATCCAACTCACGTGGCAGATTCACCAAATTAATTTTTGATTTCACTAACGTTGCCAGATGCGGCATTTGGTGTTGGAGGAAGTTTGCACATAACAATGTCTTACATCTTAACATCCAGTGGATGACAGTAAAGTTCAATAGTGACAAAACATAGCCAATGTAGAAATGCAATGACTCCATTGGAAATATATCCAGACATATAAAGTGGTTGCTGTCCTTGGTGGAGGTCTGCGCTACTTATTAGTATTTTCTCTACGTATTTTGGCGACAAGTTCATTAACATGTGTGACGTTTTTCTTTTATGTCAGTGATAAAAGCATAAAGATCTTTATTTTGTCAAATTCTCTTACTTCATATTTGTCTAATCTGTGTGTATGACAGGACTGTGCATGTGGACAATGAATAAAAATTCTCATTCAGCACCTTGTTATTACTTTGTTATAAAACAGAGGATCAATAGAGATTGGGTTTTTCTATTTTTTCATCCAGTTGCAACTGAATGTTCGGAGCGTTTCAGAGAGGAATGCTGAGTGAAAGCTGTGTTATTGCTGCGCTGATGAGAGAGGGATTATTTCCTGAATCCCTCAGCCCTGCTCTCTGGGCACATCGTCCCTCCCTAAATCTCATCTAATACGATTGCAGACAATAGAAGAGGGATTTTGATGGCAATTAACCAGAATAGCAGACCATCACAGGCAAACAGGCAGTCTAAATCTCTGGTGTGTAAACACAATGCTGTACACACTTCTGGAGGTCTTAAAGTCCATTCACTGATAGAGGATGATGGATGTCCCAATGGCATCTCATTTGGCAAAACATTTGTGAAATAGACAGAGAAAGTCATTGTAACACAGAATGAAATATCTGAACGAGCAGTTAATTTAATTGTTCATCTTCTAGTAGCTGAAAATGAATATATTACTGGGAACAAACAGCTATTATGTTCTAAATGCAGATACAAATACAGATATGAACAGGAGGAGCACTATTTAGGTTTTTTTTAAGCTTGACTAGATTGAAGTTCGTGGGACCCCAATTTAAGACCAAACTGGACTGATGTAGATTTTGACCTGTAATAGAAAATACATTTCTGTCACGTATATAATGTATTCTAAACGAATACAAATACACAGAGAAATAGGAGACACACTATTTTCCCCTAGAAACTCTGCCAGAATTGTTCACAGGGATAAAGACTGAGTTCTTCACGTGATACAAATACGAGACGCACTCTTTGTGTTCAGTTTATCAGCAGTAGTTTGCCCCAGAAGCAATCTGCAATACCTTCCTTGTTTTCTTGAACCCCAACCATGTAAATCAGCGCTCCTGTCCATTTTTCACCAAAATAACCACCATGTGCTGCATTAATGACATATTTTTCTATTACGTCCTTGTGAGAGACGCATCAGAATGCATTGGCGTTTACACTACAAACATGTGGTCAAATGTGCTGACTTTAAGTGCTTTGAATGAATGCATTTTAAATGCATCTTGGTGGTGGTCTAACACTTGTATTTAGCGCTGTCCAGTTGTGATCCGATTGCCCAAGATACATTTTAATACCAAGTGTAAACAGGGTCTCAGACATGTGACCTTGCTGTGACCTTGACTGTGTTTGGATCAATTCCAAAATCCAATCACTTTATCTACTGGGTACAAAGAATTTTATACTATATAAAGCCTACACACATTCAACCAGTCATTCTTGAGAAATCATGTCAACGAGAATTTTGCAAAAAAGTCTAAAACAACAGCTCCTCGATTTCACGTAAAGATGTTACTGTTCTGAGAGATCTGAGTGGTTGGAACTACACATGCTAGTCCCATTGTGTTATGCCTCTGTCATGTTCCTAATGCAAAGTTCAATTTATATCATGAAAATTAAATTTTCAGAAATTACTACATACTTGAATATCAAATAATCATGTTATGCACTAGACATTATATGTACCTAATTTATCAATAGTTAATTTATTGTTATATATTTTACTTTCGGCAAAGCAAATAGTGAGATTGAGAGATTAAAAAAAACGATTTTACTATAGTTCCACTCTTAGTAAAAATTTATATATAAAAGTGTTCACTATAAGCAAGATAAGAGGAAAGAAATCCTGACAGAGTGAATGAAGCTGAAGAGATTTTCACGCTGACCTGATCTCAGGAAAAATATACAGGAACTGCCGTGAAGCAAAATCATTTATTTCTATTTTGATCAAAAAAATTGCAAGAATTGAAAGCTACAGCTGCTCTTCCCACCTTATAATTAACCCATGAGAACATGTCACACTTTATAGAAATACATCTCAAATCTTCTTGACTTTGCAATCATGAGCTGCTTCTGATGTTCCGCATAAGAAGAAAGAGATGAATGGGGATCTCCTACAGTACGTCCTCTGAACAGAGACAATTTTAGAAATATATATGACGT
The DNA here is from genome assembly GCA_030068235.1 of Notoglanidium macrostoma. NCBI lineage: Eukaryota > Metazoa > Chordata > Actinopteri > Siluriformes > Auchenoglanididae > Notoglanidium > Notoglanidium macrostoma. The sequence continues at coordinate 23,823,464 of JAQQZR010000037.1, read as the reverse complement.
AAACAATCTCACCACTCCTAAATGATCATGATATGAATAAAAAAATTATATTTGAATAATTATATTCATGAGAGTAGATTTTAGCAGGAAATGATACGTCTGTTATCAAACCTTAAAAAAGTTCCCAAGGGGAGGGAACGTCTCTGTAAGAGAATTTGCTTCATGCTGTTGTTGACGTTGCTGATGAAAGAGTGCAGAAGATTTCACATTTCCGAGCACTTTTTGCTTTTGTGCGTGCCTTTCATCTCAAGGCTAATGGTTTTCACCGAGAGGTTTTATTCACCAACATTTCTTTCAGTGTGGAGCAGTTTCACACAACTTTTCTTTCAACACACATAGAATCTCATCAAGATATCATTCAGAAATTATCATTTGAGTGTAATAAAATGTCCAAGCATGCACTAACTAAGAACCATCTATACTGTACAAGAACTGTATAAAAAATGAACTGCGCGCTCCCATTCACTCCCGTTCTACAGAAATGCAGCCAAAATCCCTTCACCATGTTGTCGAAACTGCAGCCAGAGTCTGCGCAGTCGGGACTTTCTCCTTCTTGGGTTTGCTCAATAGACGATAAAAATATAGACGATAAAATAGACGAGAGGCGACGTCGCTCCTTTGCTAGCCCCGCCCCCTGCTCTGGTAGAAATGATCAGACGAATATGTTCACGTTCTCAAATTCTCTTTATTATTCTCTTTATTATAAATTCTCTTCATCCACCCAGAGAGCTTAAATACTTTTAGCTGCAGATATTTCATTAATACGGCTCGCTCTAGGAAGGACATTAGCCGGCAGTGAGCTCACCAGGGTGAGTTAAATAAAAAAAACTTAATTGGGACGCATGGCTATTCCAAGCACACTGTAAACTAACTACTTATAAAATGTTATTTGTAGTGTGTGTTTTCACTGATGTACAAATGCCTTTTGCACAAAGGTCGATAGCTGGCTGACTGGATGGATTCTGTACGGCTAGGTAGCTAGCGTGATTACACTAGCCTTTTCCTATGAAAACTTTTTAGGGTTCAAGTGTTTTAACAGAAATGGTTTGTATTCGTTCATGTGTCCAGTAAAGTGTAAATAAGTAGGTATATGACGGTAAATTGCGTGCTGAAATTAATCCACGGCTGTCAGTCAAGTGTAGTCCCGCCCACTTACTTTACATGAGAATAAAGTTTTAAAAACAAATTTCTGGGGGGACAATAAAAATTAGCAGATATCAGCATAACTGTTGGAATTAGACACTGTAGGTGGAAAAACAGTTTAGAGAGAAAAGTGACATGGAAAATAGGCTGTTTTATCACTGAAACACATGGGAATGGGCGGAGCTAAAAACTGTACTGCAGCCAGCCTGCCAGCAGGGGCGCTAGACCTGCTGCACTTTATAGAGGTAATGCACTGCTCATTTTTTATACAGTCAATGTTAAAAATAATCGAATGCAAGAACGATTATAAAGTTATTACAAATCACATTTACAGTAAAAACTGAATTAATACTACTATAACATATGTATTTTGCAATTTTACAGAATTATTGTAAAGTTTTAAAGCTGTGCATCATTTTACAGGAAGTACAATTTTACATGTGTAGTTAACTAGGAACTTTACTGTAAAGAATTTCTGGTAAGATTTACAGGATTTTGTTTAATATTCTGAAAACATTGGGGATTTTGTGGACTGCTTGTGGTATTTGTATGAAATAAACTGTATTTCAAGTTGGTAAGATTAAGATAAAATTTAAATAATGTAAAAAAATATAGTTCTTAAGGCATCCTAATGTAATATGTTCAGTAAATATATTTTATAATATGCAGGTTATTATTGCTTTTCGTTAGCAGTGTGAAAATAGACAGATCATAATGAGAAGCAATTTGATACAGCATTTTATAATTTTATACATATATACAGTTTATGTAGTTTATTTGTTTTATATTATATTATTATTTAAAATATGTAATGATGTGGTGTTATTTTATACTCTATTTATTCATATTCTAAACTTTAAAAAGGCATTTACGAGGTCAATTAATCAATTAGTTCAATCAAAAGTTGCAAAAGTGGCACCAAACTAACTATTCCTCAGGCACTAGAATAAATATAAATATATTGCATGGTATTTTTCCACTATATGATGATATTTCTCCTCAAACGTTGATTCCTTAAACCATGTCTTTATTTAAATCATAAACATTAAGAGACTAAAACTTTCGTGTAGAATTCGATAGCTGTAAAACCTCAGTTCTGCGAGCCTTCAGCGCAGCTTATTTGTATGCTAAATGCAACTCTTTGAAATTATCGGATAATTCCCTCCACAGTCATTATCAATCAGCTCCCGCTGTGGCGGTGATGTGGAGGATCAGAACCCGAGTGCATTCTGCTGGAAAGACAAAAAAAAAAGATCCATCATCATCATCTTCACCGAGCTGTCGATTCCGACTGGGAGACAATTTACTGAACCATGATGTATTAAGAACCTTCTAGAAACCTGACCTGGGATTTTGGATGAGTAAAAAAAAATATACATGCAGCATGGCAGAGAAGATGTCGACTTAACGTAGTCTGCAAAAATATTAGAACCCCTAAGCATCCTACATTCAGTATGTTTTTTCTTAAATGATTATTTGATGAATTCAGCGTTCAGAAAATGTCAGGAATATCTTCAGCGTTAGAGCATGTTTCAGATATAATAAGTCTGCTGAAGAACCATAACGGTTCTCCAAAGTGCAGGCTGAGTTCTCACTGATTAAACCTGTGAGAACTGATGCTGGAGTATAAATGGTCTCCAATTGTTGGAATTTAGAACCTATTTGAAAATGATTTGCTTAAGAGAATGATCCAGTGATCTCTTAAAGATCCCTTGAAAAGAACCCTAGGTACTTGAGTGTTCCACAAACCAAGAAGCTAAACGTAAAACTGGTTCCAGATATTAAGGAGGAATTAATGAGCAATAATTTGAAGATTGTAGCCAGTTAACACACACACACACACACACACACACACACACACACACACACACACACACACACACACACACACACACACACACTCACTTTAAAAAAGGGTTTTTATGGGTTCTTTGAAAACGAAGCATTCTTATATTAGCTCTGCTTGCAATCATTCCTTGATAGGTAAACCTCTATTATCAGGTTCTCCATGAATCTTTCAATGGTTCCCCATTTGGACAAGCAGGAGAACTAGTAAGTGTTCTAGATTAACTGTTTTTTCCCCTAAAAAGTTCCTGGAATTTTAAAGGGTTAATCTTCTTAGTAATTCTTCCTCTTCTTTTTATTTTTATTTTTACTTATACACTTTTTGATGATTTCAAACTATTAATAGTTCTTTGATTGTTCTTTTTGGAGGAACCCTTAAAGATTCTATGTATAACCCTACAACAGAGTGTTTCTCTATGAGAAAGTGTTCAAAGTAGAACCTTTATAGAGACATTAGAACCCTTAAATATCCAACGTACCCTTAAAGAACCTGTAAAGAACCCTTGGTAGCAACTCCTGACAGGTTCTAGGTATTAAATTGAAAGGTTCTAAGTATAATTAAAGTATCATTGTATAATTGAGAGTTCTTCGCTTCCAAAAAAAGGTTCTACTTCTTAAGGAACTGTTTGTTTCTGGGAAACTACATAGAACCATTAAGAGTTCCCCAGAGTGACGCTAAATGGATCTGAACTTTGTAAATGAATGGCAGTGTGCACCATAGAACGTTTGGATTCTGGACTCTGATTGGTCAGAAGGTGTTGATTAATTTTCTATAACAGCAGCTCTGACAGTAGTGCAGCTTTATATTAATGCACTTAATCTAGCTGAACATTGTTTTTTTTCAACTTGAGTTAAAAAAAGAGAGAGAATAAAGAGAGGCTGGTGAGGGAACGACTGTTTATAGCTGCTATAATGTAAGTGACAACAGGAACCCACTTGTTTCACTGACGTTTCATGTGGAATAAAAGGAATAAAGTAGCAGCACACAGTGTTTTTTTCTTTACATGATGTGTGAACAGGACTAAAACACTCCTGCACACTGCAAACTGTTAGACAGTATTTTTTTAGATGTTTAAGTGCACTCAGGAGAGAACCTTCAGGCTGTGAGCAGAGCGAGAGAAGAAAGATGAGTAATTCAGAAGCTGGTTTTAGGCTCCAAATAGATCCACAGCCTTCAGAATATTTAATAAATAACATTCTTTTGGGTTGAACATGTAGCGAAAATATTTAAGAAGCTTTTATGCGGATATAAATAGAGTGTGTAGAGGTAGAGGTGAAGAGACGGAGAAGTGACACAGAGACGCAAGGAGAGGAAGTTATACTCACATTCCTGACACCTAAAGGTTCCTCTATTGATTTTGGCACCGCAGAACTCTCTCTCTCTCTCTCTCTCTCTCTCTCTCTCTCTTTCTTCCATCTACCTGTCTCACTGTTTCTGTCTCTCTTTTTTCTTATCTTTTCTATCTTTGTCTCTCTATCTCTCTCCATTTCTTTCCCTGTCTCTCTCTCTCTCTTTAAGCCTGTCTCTCTCTCAGTCTGTCTCTGCCTCTCTCTGTGTTTTCTGATCTCTTATCTCTCTCTCTGTGCATTTCTCACTCTCTATCTGTGTCTTTGTACTCAAATCGATTCGATTCGATTCTATTCGATTTGATTCAATTTAAGAAAGCTTTATTGGCAGGGATGTTACAGCATTACTGCCAAGGCCACATACACACACATATACAGGGGAAAAAATGGCTATTGCTCTCTCTGTCTGTCTGTCTTTTCTCTCCCTATCTCTCCCTTTCTCTGTCACTCTACAGACCCTTTTACACAGCCTGTTCATGGCAGGAATGTTGAGACTTTATTCCACCTCGCTGTTCTGTGTAAAAGGTCCAAATATAGAATGGCGTGTTATTTTGTTTCACCTCTGAGCCAGAACAATTAGTAGTGATTAGTAGTAGTCAGAATCGACATCTGTGTAAGAAAGACATGCTGGCATGGCGGGACAGGAGTGTGACATTTTTGACACTGACGTTATTCTTTCTGAGACCGTGAATTCAAACGTCTCTGTTTATGGTGTTTAAGGTCCGCGCGCTTTTCTGCCTCGATTCACGTCCCACTTCTCTTTAATTTTTCCTCTAACATATTTCCGATAGCACAAACACGCTTCTCAGCTACTTCCTTTTGAAGAGTGGTGTAAATGTGTATGGCCAGCAAAAGCACCTCAGACTCAGTTCATCCACTGTTCTTGTTTTGAAAGCAACGCTGGCATGCTCGAGGTAGTCTTATATCCAACATGTAGTATGTTACTGTATATGTTACACCAGACATCGACCCTCCATTGTATTACACGTCACGCCTCACTCCAGCTCGCTATGTAAGAACACCCACTAGCGTGGCTTTACACCAGCTTTGTTTGGTTCGGTGTAAACAACCAAAGCCGGCAAAATGAGGGGTCGTCTGGCAATATTGTGGGATCTCTGTGTAAAACGGGCTTCTGTATTTCTATCTCTCCATTTCTGACTCTTTCTATATGTTTGTATCTCTGACTGCCTTTGTATCTCTGTCTTTCTACCCCTCTTTCTCATCTTATCATCTCATCTTATTCATCTCTCTGTCTGTCTTACTCTCTATCTTTATCTATCTATCACTGTCTTTCTTTCACTCTGTGTTTGCATCTCTATCGCTCTGTCTTTCTCTTTCTGTGTGTCTCTGTCATTCTCACTGTGTGTATCTCTCTCTCTCTCTCTCTCTCTCTCATCTTTCTCTGTAAGTATGCCAGTTTAAATCACCAACAGTTGTTTTCTATAAATTATTTTCTTATCTTTTCCCAGCGGTCAGCCATTTTAACTCCCAAAGCTGTAGATTAATTGATGTATAATTCATGTTTATAGCATAGAGAGACTTACAGCACATGTATAATTCATTAATGCTCTTGTTCCCAAGCCGTGTTGTCACAGTTTCTGCAGCATCTCATTCATGCCATGTTTACAGTACGATGCTCAGCTATTCTTACCCATAATGCATTGTAAATCCAGCGTACAGATAATTCTGCACTTTAATGCATATGCAGAATTGACGTCATGGGAGTTATTTCTGGAAGATTCTTGTAATTCCTCTTCCTAATCTTGCTCTAAATCATTTATTCATTTATTCATCTTAAGTAAGCACTGTATTCTGGTCAGAGTTGTAGTGGATCTGGAGCGTATCCTGGGAAAGCTGTGTGTGAGCCGGGAATACACTCTGGACACATGGCAGTTAATTGCAGTGTGCACACAAACACTCATTTCATCCGTGGATTTTTATAATTATTTATCTTTTTTTTTTAATGAAGTAGTAAGCAGGTGCAGTGTTCTTTGAACAATCACACTGATCTTGACTTTATATAAAGGTTACACAAGAAGGCAGGGATGATTAAGCACAGAATTTTATACATATCACACACTTCACAGTTGTTTTTCTTGACTTTAACACATCCACTTGACCATATTAGCTTGTTATCAGCCTGTTAATGATCTAAAGCTGGTCTGTTAAAGCAGAAAAATCCACATCGCAGCAATGAGGAGCCACTGATATAAACACTTTTTTATTTTTTACAAAGCAATACCGAGCCAGTGGTTTAGAGATTTCATTTTCACCCTAAGCCACTAACACTAATTAACATTCATAAAAAAAGCTAAAAGGCAGCACATTTTTTACTTCATAAAACATTGCAGAGCGCTTTAAAAATAATGAACATTGTTTTAGCCTTTGTGCCTCGTCCTGCAATTTCACATGTTTTAAAAAATGTCCTCTGTGATGGAGTTTAGATCATTTTCTCCCTCTGCATTAACATTCAGAGCCATTTCGAAATGATTTATTTTTTGCACGATGCACTTTCAAGTGGATCATCGTCCTGACGCAAACACAGCATCGGTTTATCAGGAGTGCTGCATAAACATCACCGCCTCGCTAAACAGCCTGATGTCAGAAAATGGTGATGAATCAAGATTGTTTCTGTACGCAGCAGCTGTAAATAAAATGTCCATTTATCACACAACAACACCACAATCTGTGAGATTGAGAGCTAACAACCTGGCTAATGATTTTAATCACACTATATAACTGTTAGCTTCATGTTAACTACCTTGTTAATGGAATGATTTACTGTTTAAAGTACATAAATAAATAATATGATGGTTAGAGGTATGGATTTATGCTAGCCAACCTCCATACAATCTTTGCTAATGATTGTAACCACACAATATAATAGCTAGCTTAATGTTACGCTGATTAATGATTTTATGTGAACTAATGCTAATGGCCTAATGATCTGTGATAATGTTACCTAGCTTGATAGCTACCTTAACTTCAAACACATTATATAATAGCTAATAGGTAATATTGCTAGTGAATCCTGTTACTGGAGTTAACATTTACTAGCTTGTTAGTGAAATTGGCTACTGTTTCAAGTACACAGTATAATACTTAGCTTAATGTTATCTTAGTTACTGTTTAAGTAAAATATATAATAGTTAAGTCGTACTAGCTAGTAGCTACTGAAGTTAGCTACTGTCTTAATATTAACTAGCTTGCTAGCAGATCTGGCTGCTGTTTTAATTACACAATATATTGCTTAGATTAATGTTAGCTGACCTTCTTTCAAACTTTCAAACTGCTAATATTTTCACCACAGTATATAATTGTTAGCTATCCTGCTAGTGAATTTAATGGATATTATGTGAATTAGCCTACTAGTGACCATGGCTAAAGATTGCAACAGATTGACATTGTATCAGCTAATGCTAATGGATAATCGCTAACTAACATCCTGGTGAACTTGGATAATAGTTTTAAGGCTTGCTAGTGATCCTGTTAATGGTTTTAATCACATTGTAGTTAATGTTAGCTAGCTAGCTTGCTGTTGAACTTCTTATTGGTTTAATGTTGAATTGCAAATGTTTCTCTTGATTTTAATGGTCATTACCTTGCTGACAAACCGAGTTGCTGTTTTAATTACACTCTATAATGGGTTAGCCAACTTCCCTACAGTTTTTGCTAATGGTTATCACCACACAATATAATAGCTTGCTAGGGAACCTAGCTACTGTTTTAAGTACATAACATAATAGTTAAAATAATGTTCACTAGCTTGTTAATGAACCTGGTTTTTGTTTTATTTACACAATGTAATAGTTAAGAAATGCTACCTAACTTGCTTAATGTTGTTTTTGTTTTTGTTTTAAACGAGCTTGCCAGCTACCGTGGCTAATGATTATAACTAGCCTATATAATAACTAATGCTAGCTAGCTTGATGGCGAACCTTGTGAATGGCTTTAATGTTAACTAGTTGTTATTGTTTTTAATGTTACCTCTTTAAACAAGTCAGTGAATTATTTCAGTCATGACTGAGATTCTCTCCTCTCTTGTTCAGGGTGTCAGTTTTTAAGTAAATGAATGATTCAGAACGAATCTGAGCAAATGGAATGAATCATTTCACTGAGCTGCCTGAAATGACTCGAGCCACTAAGCACAATCCATCAAGTAATCTATACTGTTCACTAATGCTCTGTGTGCTGTGTGTTTTAATGAATCTCAGCATTTACACAAGGCAGATGTAAATAATTTAGGTCACAGTCATGCAAGTCAACGGTCTGAGTAACTGGGGTTTTATATATCAGATGGCAGACTGCGAGTGCAATATGTGGCAATTTAATTCCAATATAGAAGATCGTCCCTGTTGTGGCACACTAGTGGGAAATCAGTGTTACACACACACACACACGCACGCACGCACACACACACACTTACTTTTGTATTCTGCACAGGTTCTGAAAATTGAACAGCTCAGTATCATCATCAACACTCTCAGCCCTGCTGGAAAAAAAGTAGAAAACAGATTTCAAGGTTTTTACAGGTTTCTTCTGGTTCCTACTGGGTTATAATGGTGTTGTAATGGTTTGTAATGGTATTGCATATTTCCATATGGGTTAATATCACAGTGTAAAGGGTCTGGGTGAAGTACGACTGGTTCTACACACAAGTATTGATGATTTTCATGATCCAAACATGTCTTACAGAAATCTGATGCTCTTTTACGGGAATAGGTTGTGGTTTAATGGTGATTTAATGGACTTTTTTGATACTGAAATAAATCTGTAATTATTTAGTTTAGGAATTAATTTAGATGTCACTTTCACTCTGGCTTTCAGTGAGAGACATAATAAGCAAACATATTTATCCAGAAATATAGTTATTCAGAAACTCTGAGGTGCTTTAAAATCAGCAAAAAAACCGAGACTGAAAGAATTTTCGTTGAACTCATATTTTTGGTGTAAATATTACAAATTTAGCTAGGTCAGCATCCTCCTCTGATGAGATTAATCCTGTAGGCTACTAATAACAAGCGATGTATCATTTAAAAATAGCTAATACTAATGTATGCGAGTTAGCCAACTTAGGGCCACAGAAAGCAGTACAATCGCTTAGCTAATGCTAAGGCTTGATGATGATAGTGTACAAAAAAAGAGGCTTTCAGAAAAAGTATGACTGTATCGGACAGATAGACAATTATTGTAAGAGGATTTAATAAACTTATATATTTTATTGGGATAACTCCAGTCTGTTCACACACCTCCCTTAGTCCAATGTCCATGTTTGTTCGCTAACCCTAGGAGAAGTACCTTTGTTTTTCAAGTGGAAAACTTGTTTGAAAATGTTCGCAAACGTTTGCCTTAGCGTGCTAATTTGTACGCACATCTGATGACTGAAAATTATTAGCTTTAAAAATACATAACCAGCAAGTTTACTGATTTTACTGTTTTTCCGACATCTTTGGCACAGGACCAACTTTATATATTTGCAACATGTTAGTGTTTAAAATATTCATTCAGAAAGATACATATTCCTATGTACGTTTGTCCTATTGCCCGGTTTTGACATTTCCTACTCGTTTGTATTCATTGAGCTAAATGTCATTAGATTTCGTTATATTCTGAATATAAACTTGAATAATTTCTTGGTTATCATTTGTTTTTTTGCCAATATAATAATATAAAATGTAATTAAAAATAAACATTAAATCCAGTACAACATGAACATGATGAATCTCAGTCTTCATTCAAGGATTTAATGGATGCAGTTTTCTTCACGGGATTGCTGCTCAACAAAAGGTCATTGCTAATATTAATAATACCTCATTTTCATTTAAATTTTATCTGATCTCACCTTAAAAGGAAATTTATTTTAGCATATAATATAAGCAGGGGATGATGATAGAGGACTGGAGAAGTGATGCAGGACTCCTGCTCGGTTTTATAGCTGCACAGGAAGGGGAGGGCGGAAATGACAGCGGATTGGCTGGGCTGTCCGAGGGGGGTGTGGTTAAGGTTTGTGACACATGCCACGATCTATAAGGTTTTTTTTTTTTTTTTGCACAGTTGCGGATGCAGGAAGGGGGTGTGGAAAAAAGGAAAGGAGGCTGGGAGAAGGAGGTGGTTTCTCTGAGTGGGTTTTAGAGAGAGAGAGAGAGAGAGAGAGAGAGAGAGAGAGAGGAGGAGGAGGAGAGGAGGGAGCTGAGCTCGAGGCAGTGAGATTGGACTGGAGCATCGCTGCTGCGGTGTTTTTCCTGCGTGCTAGAAGGAGAACGATCCAGCTTTCAGTTTTTCCATGGAATTTTTCAGAAAGAGAGATAAAAAAAACAGAAGATCTGTGAATAAGTGAGCTCAATTGTTTGTCTGGGATATCCAGATTTTCAAAAGAATCCGGAGCGTGGATTTTTTTTCTTTGCGGAGAAGGACGAGGGAAAGTGGGAGGAATAAAAAAGCAGAGGTTAAGCACAGGTTGAGTGCGTGAAAGGATGGAGTAGGACAACAACCCACATGGGTCCAGATCCACTTACAGCTCTGACACTAAAGTGGAACACAGGATTTTTGTCCTCCTTTTTGGATTCTGACTGCATGTGAAGTTTAGGTCGTGTTTGGATGAGTAAGACAGGTGTGGATCACCTGTCTCACCTGTCTGCTTGACCTGTCTCTCTGACTTGTCTCGCATCAAGCTTTCATTCAGCTCGCATCCGTGTCAAAGTGCGACTTCTGAGGGTCGGATTAACGCTCGAGCTCACCTGAGGTTCAGATTTCAGGGATTGTGAAGGTGAAGGTGGAGGAGAAGGTGGAGGAGGATTTGCTGGAGGATTTGAAAGAGAAGAGGGTGCATTTGTTTGATAAGAAATAAGCTGGATATTCAGCTATCCAAAAAGATTGACTATTTGGAGTACAGGTGGAACAGCAGATCAGAGGTGGAGCTGAAGGTGGAAGTGGAGTTACTGAGAGCATTAAGATAAGATTTAAGATCTTGTGATAAGTGAGTCCTCGTGTCGCTGTTTGGAATTATGTAAACTTTATGTCACTCCCAGACACACCCACATTTTGACCATTTTTTGTCTCCCAAATTAAAACAAAACAGAACAAAAGTCTAATTTGTTCCTCATTTTTTCCAAGCTCTTGTTTTGGCAAAGTGGGGATTGTTTGGCCCTCGGGGGCCTCAGCGGCCTCCTCCAATCTGAAGATGCGCCGCTCGAGCACGGATGAGACCCCGTACCGGCGCAGTCCGTCTCTGGACAGTAAGACCGGCTCGCCCCCGTTCTGTTTCGGGAGTGAGCGCGAGCGCCGCGGTGCCCCTTTCGGTTTCAGCTTCCGCACGGCGCCGGGGACAAAGACAGCCAAAGCGGGTTACGCCACAGCACAGGGCAGGAAGTACGTGGTGTTTTACCTGGATCTCTCCTTCATTTTCCTCTTAGAGCTGCGCCGCTGCAGGATGGCTGAGGGCTGCATGAGGGCCCTGCGCTACGCCATGGTGTTCTTCAACCTGCTCTTCTGGGTGAGTACAGCAAACTCTAACACCTGCAAGTGTGTGTCTGTGTGTGTGCGTGTGTGTGTGTGTGTGTGTGTGTGTGTGTGTGTGTGTGTGTGTGTGTGTGATAGAGAGAGCGAGAGAGAGAGAGAGAGAGAGAGAGAGAGTGAGAGAGAGATAGCCCTACCTTGTCAGGACCAGGAAGATAATTATCACAGTGTAAAATGCCTAAAAAAGTTATGTTAATATGGTTTCTGAAGTTGCAAATGTTTAGGATTCAATTCTTCTTACATATAGCTAGGTGTGTGTGTGTGTGTGTGTGTGTGAGAGAGAGAGAGGGGGATTTGTTGCTATTACCTGTATCACTGCTCAGTGTGATTTCTAATTTGATTTGTGTGTGTGTGTGTGTGTGTGTGTGTGAGTGTGAGATTCGTTGACGTTATTACCTGTATGTGTGTGTGGACATTTTTTTTCCTTTCTTATTTTCCTTTTCACACATCACTGAACAAATCATTGTGCTTTTAAATCAGTCTCTCTCTATCTTTCTCTCTCTCTCGATGTCTTTCTCTCCTTCAGAGGGATTAGGGCGTGTAGGGCGCGTGATCACTTCAGAACGTAACACAGTGAAGGGGTTCCTGCGTTAACCGTGACGATCTGACATTCGGCTCCTGTGTTAGAGCTGGGTCATGTGACCACATTACAGTGATATGGTGATAAATTATGTCATGATGCACTTGTAGGATTTATACAGAGTTATTATCGCAATCAGCAGATAAACTGATTCAAATTTGTCAAGGTCACACTGTTTCTTCATCAGCTTCCTTCCTGTTTGTTATTAACAGATGTTACTTATTCATTCATGGTGAGGAACTTAAAGCACATTTTTTCTTGAGATCTAAGATTTTTGCTATGTCTCCATCCATCATTACGTCTATCTGAGCGTTCCTGTCTGCTGAACGTATATTTAAAGGGTATTTGAGGCGTACAAATTACTATGAGACTCTGTTGGGAACCCCAGCGGGTTGAGGCTTATATGTTCCAGAGAGCGTTTAATTGGACAAACCGATGACTAGTACAGAAAGAGTCATCAGGAACAGCTCCAAAATGTATTTTTGACATTTTTTTCCTAAATATAATAATTTTCTTCTTAGGATTTCAGATCTTATTAAAGCTACACTATGTAGGATTCTGGGAAATTTATTAGCAGAAATGGAATATAGTATTCCTGAGTATGTTTTCAT
>JAQQZR010000037.1:23785233-23799400 GCA_030068235.1 Notoglanidium macrostoma | reverse complement strand
CACACACACACACACACACACACACACACACACACACACACACACACACACACACACACACACACACACCTGTCTGAGTACTCATAAGTATTTATAAAAAGAATCTTATTACTATGTCTAATTTTAGCTCATAGGAACCCAATCACATCAGCATGAGCTAATAAACTCTCAGAGGTGGAGTGATTTCACAAAAACATCATATCATGATTCTCTAAGGCATTTCTATGATACATAAGTACCACAAAATATAGATTTGATCACAAACTGATCAAAACAATAAAATGAAACCTTTTTTAATATACAAAGAATAACATTTTAGCTTCAAAAATTATTATATCATCATATGACTCAGCCCTTCAGCTTCCTATCTATCACCCTAAAGCACAGCTCATGGCTAAACACCCTGCAGCTATATTTCCGAACTTCTATATTTAGGATTAAAAAAGGTTTATGAAGAACCGCTTTAGAAAGCTACAGTCGTTTCCTTGTTGTCTCTAAGATTATACGTTCTTCTGAACAAAGCGGGCTTAAATTGCTTAACACAACATTTTAAAAGTTTAATTCTGAGATTTTTATGTCCTAATGAAATCTGAGAGCAGTGTGGCTCTCAATTGTTCAGATCTCACAAAATTTCTGTACAGTTGTCGAACGAGTAATGATTCAAAATTTTCTCAGAACTATGCAAATTAATTATGATGTGTTAGAGGCATGTCGTGACAGGTAAACAAATCCAAACAAGCCATGTTGACTCGGAACTCACCAGTCAGACCAGAAAGAGGAAAGGCATGTGATTGGCCACCGCAGAGGATCTGCTACAGAAGCTGCGATGTTTCGGATGAATCCTCTGAAATGCTTCGCAGGTTCTGCATCCTGATCGCGGTTCCACCAGTTTATGACCCCTGGCGCAGGAAGCTGTGGTTTTAAGATGTGGATATATAACTGTAGGGATGCATCAATATCATTTTTACTCGTCAATACTGATTCCATTCGTTTTTCTTCAGTCAAATTTTGTTCAAAATATTCAAAGAATCAAAGTGAATTGAATCATGAATCCAGTATCGTAAAACAAAGTGTATCGTGACACCCCCGTAAGATTGTTAAACTTCTTTCTAGACACTTTTATTCATTTTGAGCTTAAAATATTCTGTTGTTCTATTGCCAGATAATTTTGCTAATTTTGATTGATAATTTATTCCTAGAAAGAAGCAAAATGATCTGCCAACAGAATAAGAACATTTAAAGCTTGAAATGAGTAAAAATGTCAGGAAATAAGTTGAATAATCCTATAGGGCTTCATGATTCGATTTGATTAATTTCTTTGAGCAAAATTGGAGTGAAGAAAAATGATTGACTCAAAAGCCTTTTTTTAAATTTTTTTTTATTTCTGAATCATAAAATAATACAAAACACTGTACGTTTTTGTTTGTATAAAACTAAATAAATCAAAAACTGCTATGAACCGAGGTTTAATGTTGTAAACAAAATCTACTACAGGTTCACCACATCTCAAAAATACATAGATAAATAAATATATAAATTCTCCCAAATATGTGATTGAATAAATATCGTCTTTGATTGAGGGAGAATGATCGAGTGAAACATCATGAGCTCCGTAGCAACACCTGAAGCGTCATTTTAATCAGAAATAGAGCTCCAGAGTCGGCTAAAGTGCCCTTTTTCCGTGGTCTCATTCTCAGGCTAAGTAGATATAATGCTACTTGGTAATTGTTCTGGTGTTTAAATACCATTCACATTCCCACCATGCAGGTCCCTATAACCTTATACTATGCTCCGTTTAATTGTATGATAGGAAACACCAGATAAATTAGATTATATTCATGATGTTTTCACTTCCTAAGATGTAATTTTTTGCAGTGTAGTGATGAAACTTCTCATGCTGAGTTTTCATTTGTTATAGAGTTTAAAGTGGGTGTTTTATGGAGAGCTCGAATACGGCCGTCCTGAGCGCGTAAAGCAGCGAGCATGGTCTTTAAAAACGATAACGAGGTGCCGTGAATGATACGCCGACTCAAGAAAAGCTTCAGGGCTTGCAGATGTGAAGTGATCTCATGTGTGACGGCGTCTCTGCATGCTCACTTCACTGCTCCACACTGGTGAATCCTCAACACAGTTTAAACACAATAATGATGCTTTTATCAGGGGACTATCAGGTATTGTACTGCAGGAAGATGCTGTACTTCCTTCTCTTGATATTTTCACAGAGCAGTTTGCATTCTGCTTGGCTTTGAACATTAATCGTTGAAATACGTCCAGATTGCTGTCATTTCATGTCGTTTGTTTAGTAGTGCAACATCATACACTAGGATTACATCAGACAGTATCACCTGGTGTCTGAGTATTTTAAGAGGACTTGAGCACGGCATCAGGCTGCTATTATAATAAGATATGATTAAATACAATAGAACTCGAGATGGAAATGGAAATGGAGGCAGGATGACTGCAGCTTTAGTGCTGAAACAACAGGAGAGTATAGGCAGAAAGAGAAGACTGGTTTTCTCCCTAGGCGTGCTTTGATGTGCCAAAATCGCAGCGTAAATGGCTATAGCAGAATTACAAAACCCACCTCAGCTCCTGTTCTCCAAACACACTCAAATGTTCTAACGGTTGTTAAAGCTCCTAAAGAAAAACAGCCAGATTGCGCCACGCTCCACGCTCTGAGTAATTAATCTTGTTAACATCGGACATGGCTTTCTTAGCACCGCTGGGGCGAAGGAGGAGAAGGAGGAGGATGCTGTCCTGTGTGTAATCATGAGGAAGGCCGGACATAAATGACAGATGCAGAGAGGAATGGGAATTGAGACAGGGTGCAGAAGTATGTTCAGAAGTTATTTTTACTTTCCAGCTAATCTAGGTCAGAGAACATCACGCGCTCACACTGAGCATCCCGAGACGCTGCTTTCCTGTTTCCGCTACTGACAGCGGAGAAAAACCTCGTGTGATTATTATTTTTTAATACAGTGCAAGAAAAAAGAGGACAGAAAATTAAACCTAACTGTCGTACTTGTCTTGTCGTGATACTGCAGTGGTTTACAGGAGGAGTGTGTGGGAGAGGATGAAGAGGAACCCGAGATGCCTTACAGCACAGAATATATTAAACCAACATCACCAGAGACATGACAGAAGGACGTTTTTGCCTTTTTTTTCCTCTCTCCCCGTCTTTCTTTCTGTCCACCTCTGAGGATATTTCCTGCAATGCAGCGCAGAGGAACTGGAGCAGAATTTCAACAGGAAATTTTTGTCCTAAATTTTAAGCAAATCTTTCACTTTAATGCAATCCAACACGTAGACCAGTTTGACGAGACTCTCAGAGATGCATACCATGAAATATTTGTCCTGCTTCAAGATAAACAATTTCCACGTGAAAATAACAAAATTAAAGGCACAATATCAACAATATTACAGATTTATTTTTATACATCCTGTGTACATGTGAAGAGTCATGAATATGATTATTGAGTTTCAATATTTACCAACTGACAAGCTTTATTCTGATTGGTCAGAAGGTGTTGATTAGTTTTCCATAACGGCGGCTCTGACAGTAGCGCAGCTGCACATCACAGCTTTATGTTAATGCACTCGTCCTAACACATCATTGTTTCTATAGTAACAGCGCATCCACAGGGACGTGTACATTGGCCAGTTCACTAATAAAAAGTCATTGATATGGTAAGTTTATGTAACGTTTATGGGCGGAGTCTGCAGTGTCGGCGCTTCGTAACAGTCAGAGGAAAAGGACAATAATCATCTTGAGGTTGGTAACAGTGACTCCGCATCATCACACTGTAACAGCACCACACACAGCGGGTCATACTTCACATATCCGCAAAGAAATATTCTGAGTAACATCGTAAGATGAGAAAGTGACGGTGTTTGGAAAGATATATATATATATATTTTTCAGCTCCAATTTGAAAAAGGGAATAGGTGAGATTTTATGCTTGTATTCTACGACACAGAAGAACCTGGTAAATTGGGTGAATCTAGGCAGTATGAGAGCAACCAGACAACTTTAAC
Organism: Notoglanidium macrostoma; assembly: GCA_030068235.1. Lineage (NCBI taxonomy): Eukaryota > Metazoa > Chordata > Actinopteri > Siluriformes > Auchenoglanididae > Notoglanidium > Notoglanidium macrostoma. The sequence continues at coordinate 23,795,365 of JAQQZR010000037.1, read as the reverse complement.
AAAAAGCGACGAGCGTACAGAAGTAATAGCACGCCGAGGCAACCTGGGCCCAGCCGTGTGAGGAGGAGGAGGAGGAAGAGGACGCGGTATTGAATGTACGAGATGGAGATGAATAACTGGCGTGGGTGAAATATTGGAAGAGCTTTTTGTGTATTTGATAGTAAATTTTTTATATATTTTTTTGATGGATTGCAGCGTAGAAAGTGTTAGTATTCTGCCGCTGCTTGATCCGAGCTCTACGTCTCCTTCGGTCTCTCATAACACACTTATTGCTCTCCTCTCAGCTGTTGCTATCAGAGGTATATAATCTCAGCTGGTTTACCTTTTATCTGTCTTACAGGCAACATTTCATTTCCACTGACAATCACAAGTCCTCGGATTCTGTTATTCAAGGCATCGCTCATGTGGCTGTCCTCAGAAAAAGAACACAGTATGAAGAGAATTGCAATAATCAAGTGGTCATGTTTATCAGAAACGTTGTTTATAAGAACTGTGAGAAGGCGTAAAGACATTGGCACTTTCATATGTGGTTGAAGATCAAGTACGTATCTGATTACTGGCTACGGTCTGGCTTGTGTTTGCAGAAGAATATAATGCACAGCAACATATCAAACTTTCACTCGAATGCTCTTTATGCCACATTCTGAACCAATACACACGGCTTGTCTCCATGCACACATCACCGGCACGGCAGCGCTAGCAGTAGCGGCAAAAATAGCAAGCGCTGGCCTTTTCCACTTTCTCGACCTGATCACGTACAGCTGACGAGACGTTTGTTGACGTCCAGAGCAAACTGCGATGCAGGCTTGGGCCTTTCGTTTGTTCCTTCTGTTATAAATATCAAGGCTTATTTTCATTCAGATTGCGCGTGGCCGTGCAAGTGCTCATTCGTAGGTCTCATGACCATAACATGCCTGTAATAATGATTAGCAGGTGCTGGGAACTCGGGAACTTACCTAAAAAGCCTCTGACACATCATCTGGATTTTCTCATCCTGCATTTTAAACTCATTATGATTTCAATAGGAAGGAGTGCGCGCTTCCCGGAGCGCCTTTATACCGATGAAAAAACACGAAAGCCTCTTGTCCTGCAGGACATAACGCAAGCTTTACAAACATCAGACAGGATATACTGTGTAGAGTTATTCCTGCTGCTCATTTTAGAGAAGGAAAATTACTGACAAGACAGATTGGGACTAAAATCCCACGGTAATAATTACATTACACACCACCACATGGAACACTAATCCCGTCTGAATACGGGTTTAGAAAGATATTCTGGGAATGACATTTACATAAAATCTCTTCCATTATCAGAATGTATCACTTTGCTGATATTTGATGAAACAGAGAGTGACTGTGGGGAAAAGAGATGTGCTGAGCCAACGACAACATCGACAGCAACGACAATAACAAAAAGGAAAACGTCAGCAGTGAGCTAGACGTCTGATCGTACTCCGTGACTAATTGTGAAACCGTGGCATCGTAGCGACCGTACGTGCAGGACGCCCTGGATTGCTCTTAACAGGAGGACGCTGAGTATGCAAAAATTCAGACTTCTGTCTGTGTAATAGAGGCATTTTGTTGCTTTGAACTTGTTTACAGGTGGAATAAAGAGCGTATGTTATCGAGCGTTGTGTAGGAGCTGAGAAACAGGAGCTGGAGACGTGTTACAGCTACGAGAGGAAAGGATATTAAATGAACACCACTAGAGATGTGTTTTTCCCCACTTCCACCTTCTGTTTGTCTTCGATCTTTTCTCTCAGTCTGTCTGTCCGTCTCTGAGGATCTCTCCTGTAACGCAGTGAAGAGAAACAGGAGCAGAAAACGGGGAAGGAATTTATTCCTAAATCATTCGCAGGAGCGTTTACGCGAGAAGGGCTGCTCTAGTTATTTGAGGAGAATGTCGTAGCGCTACATTTCGTTCTCAGTTTGAGTTTGTGTAAATTTACGTCTAAGAAGCATCGCTAACGTGAACGTCGACTGGTCGGCTTCACGTCGTATGATTACTGCGACATTATAAATATGTTCAAATTACAATTTATCGAACATTTTGTGAAACTCAGTCTCTTCATGTTAATGACTTGAAAGAAACAAATCCATAACTTAAGACAAAGAAGACTGACTAGCTGATCATTTAGGATAAAAGTAATGGCGCCCCTATCGAAGGAGGCCGCTTGCGCTTGCGCTGGAGCCTGGGAGGCGCTCTTTCTCCATTTAGTCACCATTTTGACATTTTCACCTCTCTGTGAGCGTTACCTTTTACAGTCGTCATTAAATGTAAATCAGCCGAGCCGTGACGCACACATAATTATCTCATACAAACCAAGATGTCTCAAGGGAATAAACTGTGAAAAATCATGGTCCAAGAACAGATCGCTGAGAAACGCCTGGAGTAACGGGAGCAGAAGATTTGCGATGGTCGATGGTAATGAAATCTTGTGTGTTGGAGAGATAAAAGATAAATTAGGAACATTTTTTTTATCGGCACTAGCAGTAGACAAGAGCTTCAACAATAGCTGAACAGAAAGAGTGTGTGAATAGGAGATCATTTATAACTCTCACAAGTTGAGTCTCGGTGCTCGACGATGGAACTGTCAGAATCAATATTTTTAAGGCTCATACAGATTTTTGGAGAATAGATGTGCTTGAACATGAAAGGTCCCCACTTTTTCCAGCACATTTACCGCAAAAAAAAGAGATTGGATTCTGGCTTACAGTTAATTAGCTTTGTTGGATCTATATTTTTTCTTTGGAAATTGGGGTGATGGGTGCCGTTTCTAACATAATGACCCAGTCTGAAGCTGGACTGTTAATCAGGTGAGCAACACACACACTAATATATCCGGTTTTAACAGTTTTTGAGGAGTGAATAAGATTTAACTGGCATGACGTTAGGTTTTCATGTGGCTTTATATTAAAGCAAAGCAAGACAAATGGACAGAAGAGAAGGAAACAAACGCAGAAATGAGTCCCAGCTTCCTGTATGTGAAGCCGTTACCCTGATGCGCATTATCTTCTTAATGACTTTAATGACCATGCGGTGGTTTTTTTAAATCGATTTTTACGTGAGCCGATAACCTGAAGCCTTCACAGCCTTGGCTTAATGGTGAACCTTGGAGAAGAATGAAAGGAGGGAGTCTTTGTAGCTTTATTATGTATACGTTACTCTAAAGCTATATATGTGCGTTCCACGTGATGTCATGCTGGATTTGAAGACTCACTAGAGGGATCTCTGCATCAGGGTTAGCCAATAGGGCTGTAACAGAACGTTTTGGACTGGTGCGTCGATGGAAATCATATCATGTCATCATCAAGTGTCATTAAGTATTGAATTGTTGCCTGTATTGTGTGGAAGCCTGAAGTTTGCACCCTTATTAGCTAGTAAGCCAACTATGAAGCCTGTCCTGTTAACATGCACTGTGGGCAGTGGTAGCATCTTGGTAGTCCAAGATGTAGGACTAGTGATTGGAAGGTTGTGAGTTCAAATCCCAGCACTGCCAAGCTATTTCCGCTGGCCCTTGAGCTGCTCCATTGTATAAATGTATATACTAACATTAGTGATGTGGTCTTACCTGCGCTGTGAGGACTCTACTCTCCTCCTGATGAAATGATCTGGGAAATGAAGAGGACAATAAATTTTGTCAAAAGCAGTCAGCAGCTAAATAAGGATCAAAACCTTTTTTTTTTTTTATCTTATCTTATTGTCTTCTGAATTAAGGTGAGCAGTTTTAGCAATATTTCACCTGTAGTCACATTTAGTTGTGTTGTTTGATGAAGCTGCAAACCCAGTCCAAAAAAGTGTAACAGAAAGGTCACATGACCGAAACACTAGGATAGATGTCGTGGCTCTACTCTAGCTGGAGCTCGACAATTATGGAATTAGAGTTAGAAACATTAACATCGACAGCATCGGCAGATTTGTAGTCGTGGTAGAATATTTAGTGATTCAGGAAGCACCGTGTCTGGAAAATGGATGCAATTTGCTCAAGATTCTGAGACACCGTCCAATCCAGAGTTCACGGTCAGGGAGTCAGCATCACAGTAGATCTCAGCATGGGGTTTATAAATATAGTTCAATAATCATAATCAAAGTTCATGGCAGGGGTCAGAGAACTGAAATGAGAAAACAGGGGAGGGTCCAAACCAGGAAGGACGACAAGATACGATGAGCTGGAAAGATGAAACACGGGAAATGAGCCCTGTTTCGCGCATGCATGGTTGTCTTTTCTGGACTCGGGGCTGTTTGTGCATATGGTGAGGTGTGAACGCTGATTTTAAGCCCTTGATTTGGTCCTGAAGAAAATGGTGGTCTGGGTTGGCCTCAATCCGTGCTCGGTGCTCGGTGCCGTGTGCTGAGTATCGTGACTGGTTCATCTTGTCATGTTAGATCCTGTTTCGACTTTCATGATGCCAGGAAAAGGGTTGTTTTCATTATGAATATTTAAAACCAGACCTTCATAGGAGTGGAGCTCTGTAATTAGCTCAGCTCTGCGTTGCTTTGCACTGAGATCATCGTGAAAAACACAAGATGTGCCGGCTTGTACGAGGACAAGTCTTCACCGAGTGCTGGTACCAAAGGAAAATAATAAACCCTAATGAAACTAGTGCCGAGGAGTTTCAAAGCTGCATGCACAAACGTGATGTGCGGAACTGTAGAATGGGTCCTGAGTGAAAAGCCTTATGACTCAGAAAACACTCTGTAACTATCAACGAGGATCGACGAGAAACAACAGGGTGTAAACGGACACGCTAATTAAGGGCTTAACGCGGAACGTGTGCACACACGTGGGGAACAAACCAATGATTTGCCAGTTTAGGGCGGAGACTGGACTCAAACTGAAATGAACATGATGTAAAGAAAGCACATGACATCAAAACCAAACCAACGAGAGCAGCGTTCGTTACGCTAGGAAACGTGCCGCGCTCTGAGAGGCGGAATTCGTGATGAATACCAAAAGGAAGTGCAAAGCAGAATTCCAGCCTGGATTCATGGAAAAAGAAAAAAAGGAAATTTTTTGATTAAAACTAAAATGTAAGCGTGTGTACATTTTCATCTATTTACCTGGCAGGTGCATTTCTCCAACGCAAACTGAGCGGCTCTTACAGGAATCCCTGGGATTTGAACATACAACATTCCGATCAGTGTCTCAGAAGGACTCGGGTATCCAAATGGAATTCTGAGCACAGACTTCGGAATTCTCTGAAATGACTAAATAAATTGCCACAGTGTTGATATGAATCTTTCATCAACTTTCATTCTGATTTTGCATAAAAACACTGTATGGAGAGGTGTGTGTGTGTGTGTGTGTTACATTACCTACATTTGACTTTCATTTCCTTTCCAGTGTATGTGGATGTTATTACATGCCGTGTTGTGGATATAATTTACTGTTTGCGCTGATTCAGACTCACATTCTTTGTGATTATATTCTTCAATATTAAAGGAAACGGGTGGCAGGTACGATAGCGTTCACACGCAGCTCACAGGTGAACACGTGAGTTTACTGTGGTACGAGAACGCAGTGTGTATGTTCCAGCCAGATCAGAAGTACGTAATTAAGTCTCCGCAGCGTGTGTAATCACAGCCCGAACGTCATGCAGCCTGAGTCGAAGGCCCGAGGCTCCTGGTGGGAAGCTTCCGCCTTTCTGAAATAGATGTTCAATCATTTAAGTGCTGGCAGATTTGTACAGAATGCATAATTAAATCGGGGGAATTTCCAAAAAAAGGACATGTTATTCAGAAATAAACTCCTCTGAATGTTTTTTTTTTAGTTTTTGCCTTGCATGTTGAAAAAACTCCCAAGGAAACAAGCTTTTTATTTAATTTCTTTCATTGTTTTTTTTAAATAATAATAATTATTATTATGATAAAAACGGGATGAGGAAAGGCAGCATGAAATTTTGGGTGGGTCCATGTACTTTTTTCCCCAAAACGAGAATGTTTCCTCTTTGGTTTTTTTTGTTTTTTTAATTATTTTTAGATCCCATTTCATGGTGAAAGTTAAAGTTAGGGTAGGCAGTTTATTTTTGAAGCATATTTCATAAGCACATAAAATATGTTATATTTTTAAAATTCTGTTTACATCCTGACAGCAATGAAAAAGTCAAAAGTTCTGGCTATAAAAAAAAAAATCTGTCATCTGTGGCAGTCGCAGGGCTGTGAAAAGCTGTCTAATCATTTTATTTGATCCGAATAAAAGCTCGGATGTCCTACCTGCCTGTGCACACACTGATCATGCACACACTGCACGTGAGCGTGAGTCTTCCACAAAGCTAAGCAGACATATTGCTAAAGCTTACTAGCTTACCAGCTGTGAGCGCTAACAATAGTTCATTGTTTACATTCATTATGATAATGTTAGGCGTTTTCTCACATGTGACTGGGACGTGATGTAGACGGGTATGACAGCGACGTGTTCCTCTTCCAAACGCTCTCTCTGTCGCGTGCACTCGTCCTGCAGCAGTAGTCAGGCGGTGCGCGTTCATGTGATTTGGAGGCGTGGCTTTGGAGGGAGGGCTGAAGGGAGGGGTGGAGTTTTAGTTGGAAACTTTAAAACTCTACCATCCTCTTGCTGGTTTCTGCAGCGTTGCCTTCCCTCGCTTTAAGCACTGAGGTTGAAAGCGCGGGATGCGTGTCAGTGATTACTGGGAGGACTGCAGATCAGCGTTAGTGCCTGCTCCGTATATTTGACTTTTATTTGCTTCTCAAAATGAAAAAAAAAGGAAAGAGCTGTTTATTTTAGCTCTGTTTTTTTTTGTTGTTGTTGCCACTAATAAAACAGTTTTAATAACAATAATAACAATTTTTAAGTAATTTTGACCTGTTTTTAACAGTTTCAAAATTTTTTCTGTTTTAATAAAAGATTTGAGAAAGATCGGATCAACATTTTCAGGAATACGTTTCGTGCACGTTTGGCTAATTCTTATTATCAATAATAACAGGATTTTAATGCTGCTGCAATTTAAGAATATTTTCCCAAAATGCATTTCTGCACATGCAGATCCTACATTTTATCATGTATTTGTGTGAAAACAGAATTGTACAGAAGAGTACGCATCTTAGCCAAAGAATAGTGTACAGCACGGTCCGTCCCACTCCCAGGTACTCACTGGGTTTTTTAAATTTGCCGAGCACAGAAAGCGAAATAACCTTGTGTCAGCTTTTTCAATTTTTCTCCTCTCTTTTATACGTGAGTAACAACCAGGAAGGTGTTTTCTTCTGGAAAAAAAAAGAAAAAAAAGAAACTGACAGCTGCTTATTTGTGGATAACGATTTAGCGTCCGAATTTTACATGAAAGCTGCTCCTTTCTCAGCTGTTTGTGTTTATCACAGAACCAGATGCCAGAAAGGTTTATTTTAAGTAAAGCTTCACCTCATAAGACTGACGTAGCCATGTCATAGACATGTCATGGACCATAAGGAGTGTTTGACGCCATGCCAGCTGACATCACATGCTAATTTTAGCTCAATGTTATGCTCGACATCACACCTTACAGCACAGCTCTGCCGAGTTCTGCACTCTGATTGGTCAGAAGGTGTTGATTAATTCTCTATAGCATTAATTCACTAGAGCAGCTCTGACAGCTATCACAGCTATCGTTTCTATAGTAACTGCTCATTCACAGGGATCGTTGCCATGGTGAAGTGTCCTGTAAGGAGAAATGTGTAACATGTAAGGAAGGAGTCTCCAGCGTCAGCGCTGTGTAACAGTCAGGGGTAAAGCTGTACGTTTTCCGACAGAGGACTTTACGCTTCTTTGCGGTTTCTTTGTAACGTGGTGTAACACGTAAGCTGCGTTTGTGACGGACAAAACGGATAAAAAGTATGACATATTCTTTAATAAATGTAAAATTGTAATTGTTGGTAAATTGGATATTAACTGTTATAATGAGCTTATGATGCAGGAGTCATGTAAGGTGTTGCAGAGTGTGAGCTAGCTAGCTAAACGCGTCGCTTATAATCTACAGTGACATTAAATTTGCACGTAAACCATTTTCTCAGCATTTCAACTCTCGCATTATCATCTTTAATAATCAGAAAGTCAGATCGAACCGTTATAGCGTGTTCTGAGTGCAGCACTGACAGCTTCCTTCCTATTTTTACACTCAGTGCTTGGAGGAGAGTCAGTGATGCAGAACGTCTCACGAAAACCACCTCGCTGTTGGAGAAGAGCTTTAAATTGGATGCGTATAGTGAGAGCCATGCGCGCTGTCAGATCCCCTGAGTGCAGCGTGATCCACAAAGCCAGCTCTTTTTGATCCGGAACTATTCTCCCTGTCACGCTGTAATTGGTTTCTGTTGTTTAATAATACTACGAGCTGTTATAACAAGCGACAAAGTGCAGCTTCAGCTCTTGTGAATGTAATTGGATGTAAATAAACTCATAACATTACAAATAACATTACAGATTTCATTTATTGATTTGTTTACCTTTTATCGGCTCAGAACTGGTGGATATTAGACATTATTAGATTTATAACTGTATCACTGTCTCAGTATCGATGAACCTCCGAATGTTTCTACTTAAGTGAAATGAATGAATGGATAATAAATTATATTATGTTAAATATTTATATACAGTGATAACATATGAAAATATTAATATATTAATTAATTAAATAATTAAATCCTTGACTGGTTAATTGGTCAGTTGGTTGTTTAATAAATGTATTGATTAATTGATTATGTGATTGATTTCATTCATTATATTTATTACATTTATTTGGTTATTAAAATTGAATTGATTTGTTTACAATGATTGATTTATTGAAATTTACATCACTATTTACATAATAAAAGTCACTAATTAAAGACAAGCTAAACGTTAGACGGTAGAAATAATCCTGTATGTGCAAAAATCATTCGAAAATTATTTTCTTAATTCTGATGGATATTGGATTATAAATGGGTGTCCTTTTGTGATGACAAACATTACATTTAATATTAATCTAATTTACATCAGTATAAGAACTGCTCCTTTTACAAGTTTAAATGTTCAACTGAGACACATTACGCTGTTTAACTATCACAAAAATCCATTTTTATAACATTACAGTTAAAATTGTTTTATGTAGCATTCATCAATTTAAAAAAAATTATAATTCTGCTATGAAAAGTGCACATTTCGCAGATTTCTGGGTGAATTAAATGTCATTAAATGCTAAAAACAACTTGAGATGTTATTTTAAAAAGATAAAAGATAAAGTGTGACTTTAAGATGTACGTTTGAGGCGGTGTGTGAAGTGCGACGCAGTGTTCCAGTTGAGAAACATGATTTGGCTAATTTTCAGAAATGGGTCATTCTGAGAAAACGGTGGTGCGAAAGTACAGAAGATTATATTCAGGGGAAAATCTTTAGAGTGATTTATGATTCAGTGTGAAGAGATTAAAGAGAAAAAGAAAGGCTGCTGAGGTTCCTACTGAAAAATGAAACATGTGCATGCACACACACACACACACACACACACACACACACGCACACATACAGACAGTTACAAAGTGCTGACAGTGGCGACTTCTTCAATAAATGTTCTTAACATCTCCTTATGTATCACTGAGTCCCTGTGAATGAGCTGTTACCATGGAAACGATAGCATATTAAACAAGCGCATTAATATTAATGTAAAGCTGTGATGTGCAGCTGCACTACTGCCAGAGCTGCAGTTACAGAACATTAATCAACACTTTCTGACCATCATGTCATCAGTACTGGACTCAGAGCTGGTGCAGTTGCTTATGAGTGAGATGGAGGAGTGAGAGTGAGCAGTGGGATGGAGTAGTGACATAGAGGAGTCAGATGGAGGAGTGAGATGAGGAGTGAGATGAGGAGTGAGATGGAGGAGTGAGGAGTGAGAGTGAGAAGGGAGATGAGGAGTGAGATGGAGGAGTGAGATGGAAGAGTGAGGAGTGAGGAGTGAGGAGTGAGATGGAGGAGTGAGAGTGAGAGTGAGGAGTGAGAGTGAGGAGTGGGATGGAGTAGTGAGATAGAGGAGTGAGATGGAGGAGTGAGATGAGGAATGAGATGAGGAGTGAGATGGAGGAGTGAGGAGTGAGAGTGAGGAGTGAGAGTGAGAAGGGAGATGAGGAGTGAGATGGAGGAGTGAGATGGAAGAGTGAGGAGTGAGGAGTG
>JAQQZR010000037.1:23757501-23777466 GCA_030068235.1 Notoglanidium macrostoma | reverse complement strand
GGAGCACCCGGAGGAAACCCACGCATGCACGGGGAGAACATGCAAACTCCTCACAGAAAGGCACCCTGGGTGACCCGGGGATCGAACACTGGACCTTCTTGCTGTGAGGCGACAGTGCTAACCACCACACCATTTCACAAACATGCAACAAAAGAGTCAAAAGAATAAAACTGTAAAACACAGATTAAAATTTAGAATAAAATAGGATAGAATTTGAGTACAATAGTGAATATAATAATTAATAAAATATCATATGAATGTTTAAGTAAAGCAAAATAATAAAAGTAAATTCTAGGTAAAGTGAAAAATGTAATTTGTTTTAGCAGTAATGTTTAAGTCATAGATTGATGAAGGCTGACAAATATGTAGTCATTGGTGCATAAAAATAAAACAGGAATATAGAGAAGGTGAGCACTAGATGATCTTTGGAAAGTCGTTTATCAGGGATTAAGAGATGTATCATAATGCTAAACCGCTAAGACATTTAAAAACCAGTAACGTCAGTCTCTTCTCAGTCGTTTTATAGACACTCTCTTCACTCCAAACACATCTGAAACTGACATCAGTCGGCGCGCAGCACAGCCAGATCATTCTCCTGTGAGCAAAAACTTACTCAGTACCCAAATCCTGAGTAAACACTGGCCATGCTTTTCCAACAAGGAGTCATTCTGGAGAAGGGGCTGAAGCTGGGCACAGAGTTAGCGACGCTGCTCCTGCGCAGGTCTGTCCAACTCTCTAAATGACCATATTTTTATAACGAATCATGTAGATAAAATTTTTTCCATTACAAAATAAAGTCAGCACAGTGAAGGCACTCATGCTTTTATAGAGTTGTAACTTACAAGCAGTGATTTCGTGACAGTCCTTGCTAATGCTTATGCTAATTAGCATGCTAAGTCTACACCAGGTTCTGGGGGCGGGGCTTTGTGTGCATGGGCAGGAATGAATCTTATACATCGCCACCTATTTAACCAAAATTTTAACAAATCTTACCTAATGCAATTTCAAGCAGTGCATTTTTTTTTAAATATTGGCACCCCCACTTATTATTATTTGCTGATGCCTTCTGTCCTCAGGAGAGAGGAGCAGCACTGGATCGCTTCCTGTAACAAAGGCAATGATGCTTTGTAGAGTCGCTGAGCCTTTTACATTTACATTTTTATCTTCTATGTTATATTTGCAGAATTTGTGTCATCTATTTGAACTGATTGTGGTGTGTTCTGAAGGCCATTAGTCATATCCTCTTGGCAGAGGCAACCAAGGTTGGGCCTGAAATGTCTTAGCAGAATTTGCAACGCTGTTGATCTTCACGAGCTTCACTGATCCACGTCTGTACTGTCTTGTATGCCCTGTATGTGGTAGAGGGGTACCAATACTTTATACAGCACAACAGATGAGCTCCACAGTGATCTACACAGCACACGTGATGAAATTGCCAGTCAGCTCATATTTATCTCAATGATTAGTAATGTAAACAATATTGATATAAATGGAGACTTAAAATATTTATATTTACTTCTTATAATAGTTATTACTTTTATTATCATGTCACTGTAACACTTTAACGATGAGCTAGAAAATTTTATTCGACCTGAAAATCAGCTACTTTGTCTTTTAAATTTCAAAACACTTTTTGCATTTTGTATTTTTTTTTGTTACGCATAATCTTGTATAAATCTGATTCTTAAATTTTTTTGTAAAGACATCTTTTTTTTTTCTTTTTTTTTTTTATTAGAGCAAACAAATTAAGCTTAATGTTTAATTTTTGGGGGAACAATTAATTAAATTATAGTTAAAGATCTAAAAAGGGGCATTATAAAAGAGGTTAAAGTAAAAGTAAAAAATGCCGTAAATTGATTTTCCCCGCCGGACCGCGTTGATGTTATTGGCGCCGGCGCTGAGCAGTTACTGTAATTATCCCTGTACGATCCTGAACAAACACTTCAAAGCCTGAGGGGATTTACATAAAGACAAATGAGTGAATCTTTCCCGTTGGTGAAACAGGAGTTGAAGCAGCAGCACACACACACACACACACACACACACACACACAGCGCTGTGCTCGGAGCTCTGTGCTGGAGTCTTCTCTATCAAAGTGACATTTCAATTTGAAAAATTCATGATGCCGATGTCACGCGGCTCTCCGAAGTCGTATCGGCTGCATACAGATTGGACGTGGAGGATGGATGGATGGAGTCCTCTCTCGTACTCTTGGGTTCTCTCCTCCCCTCTTCTCTCCCTGTCTCTGTCGTTCATCTCCTCCATAATTCGTATGATCAATAATGCATCCCCTGTTGCTGCTGCACCACCTCCTTCCCTTCGCTTACTCAATAAAACATGGCCTACCTCTGCTTCCAACTCATGTAAGAAGAGAAGGCGGTCATCTAAACCCCGCTTCAACAAACAGCGGAGTAATAAAACCTTACACGGACATGAGAAAAACCCGGAACTCGGTAACCTGAGCAGAAAGATCTCAGAATTCCAGGACGATGAATCCAGGGCTGATGGCCACTTGGGTTCCTTAACTGTAATATCTGGGAGCGAGCTACTTTAAACTGAAGAAATACATTTTCATTATCAGTGTTATTAAAAAAACATATGTATTACACTATAGAACTAACTGTAGAACAAACAAAAAGTGCAATCTTCTTCTGTGAAATAAATCTAAGAATTATATTTTCATTATTAATGTTACCATTATTGTTAAAGTAAGTAAATAAAAACACACCGCTGTAAAGCCGTTTGAATCACTTCCTGTGTTCTGCCTATTTATTATGATTTTTTTAAGTGTCTCAGATGTCAGGGTTGCCAGTTTTATCACTTTTGTTTTGAATTGCCTTAAATAACAAACAAGCTTGGGTTCATTGCTTAGCAAAATAACAACTAATGCTGAGTAATAAGATAAAATTAATCAAGATATAAAGGGATGCAATGAAATGAGAATGTAATTAGATGAACACATGGCTATCTCAAGCATCTAATCCTGGTCTACTTTGTCAGCTAGTGAACGTTTCAACTGACTTTTCAACTAATCATTATTGGACTTCTTTTTGATTCGTGTTCTTTTGTTGAGGAGGTTTAATACAACATGGCGACCCTTCCCTGAAGCCCCGCCCCATCTTGGGTTTAAAGGGCAGCACGATGATCACCATTTCTTACTCAACATCATACTCTGCCTATATGGTCTAATGATGCCTGTTGTAGTTGTGCTTCATCTTAAATTTAAATAATTCATCGTTATGATTATTATGATGATTATTTTTAGTGTCTCCTCCGGCACTGGCTCTCCTCCTGCGCACATCACGTGATTGTCTACTATCCTTAATATAGTATCTAATGTCTTTAATGCACTGGATATGAATAAATTTTTCCCTGAAGTTTGTGTAAATTTCCACATTAGGGGATTAGTCGTTGTGTTGTCATTGTCAGCTCTTGTGGGTGTGGCTAAATGTAAATGTAAACTATGCACCTGTTAAACAGCAGGGTTTTATGTTTCCAAGAGCCAAATTCAGGTGATGCTGTAGAGCCTCTTTTGGAAATGTCACAATTGTTCAAATTTCCAATTATGTGACTCTGATACACCAGAGGTGCTCGGAGATACAGTCAGTTGGCGTGACACTCAGCCTGGAAAGTGTCATAACACAACCATGTTAACAAAAACCTGCTACGTTTCACAGATGTTGTTACCTGACACTATAACTGACAAAAATCAGTCTTTAAGACAGCCGACGTCTTTTAAAATAAGCCTTTGTAAATGTTTATGTGTTCGTCAGAGTTGATTTTGTCAGTGAAAACAAAAAAGACATCATGTTCTATAACATTCTTCCACACAGTGGAAATGACCGACTGACTAAACCTTGTACTCACAACGAATGACAGATTGCAAGGTGACTTTTTCCCAAAAGAATAAAAATGTCAGGAAGGATCGATTGGACACAGGGGGCACAAAGTAATTGTTCCAACTTTTTGGGGAATCATCACAGCAACTGAGATTCAGGAACTGTAGTAGGAACCATCAGTATTTAAGGTCAATCTCAAACGGCTTCATCGCTGAGATTAAGAATTTTAAAACAGTTTGTTCTCATTCAGTAGTGAGATTTTAGTTGATTCAAATTTCAAGATTTTTTGATCAACAATCTTTTAAGATTAAAATACATACACTGATCAGCCATGACATTAAAACCACTGACAGGTGAAATGAATAACATTGATTATCTCGTTACAGTGGCACCTGTCATGGCGGGGGAGATATTAGGCAGCAAGTGAACAGGTCTCGAAGTTGATGTGTAGGAAGCAGAAAAACTGGGCAAGCGTAAGGATCTGAGTGACGCTGACAAGGGCCAAGTGCGGCCGGGTGTGCGTGTGTCGCTTACCTGCGGAAGAGATGGCACCAGGATGCACTGTGGGAAGGAGGCAAGCCGGCGGATTCAGGGTGATGCTCTCTGCAATGTTCTGCTGGGAAACTTCCGTCCTGGCATTCATGTGGATGTTTCTTTGCCACGTACCACCTACTTAAATATTGTTGCAGAACAAGTACACCCCTTCGTAGCAACAGTGCTCCCTAATGGCAGTGGCGTCTTTCAGCAGGATAATGCTCCCTGCCACACGCAAAAATAGTTCAGGAACGGTTTGAGGAGCAAAACAAAGTGCTCAAGGTGTTGACTCGGCCTCCAAATTCCCCGGATCTCAATCCGATTGAGCGTCTGTGGGATGTGCTGGACAAACAAGTCCGATCCATGGAGGTCCCACCTCACAACTTACAGCACTGAAAGGATCTGCTGCTAAGGTCTTGGCGCCAGGTACCACAGCACACCTTCACAGGTCCTGAGGAGTCCAGGCCTCGACGCCTCAGTGCTGTTTTGGTGGCACATGGAGAAGGCAGGTGGGTTTAATGTTACGGCTGATTGGTGTATATTGTAATTATAATGACTGCTGTGATCATCATTCCCTAATCAGTGTAAAGGGAGGATTATCAGAGGTCTTGTTTATGACGTATCAGTGGTAGTAGTCTGGGTTATGATACAAGTCAAAACGGCAAATATGTCTGAGTATCAGCATAAAAATGAAAATCAATGTTATGATCCCAAGTGACGTCGCCTAAAGGGAGCAAACGTATAGTAAAATGCACTGGCCCCAGAACAGACCCCTGGGGTAATCCATCTTTAATGATGGCCACACAGGAAAAGAACTCACTAATATTAACTGGAAAAGTTTGTTCTTTGAGGTTAGACATAAACCTCTTTTAGTGCTGCACCTTGAATACCAACACAAGTTTCAAGCATACAGTCAGCACAGCATGGTCCATAGTGTTGGAAGCTGAGCTGAGGTTGAACAAAATTAAAATGGCACAATTACCAGAATCAGCGCCAAGCGGGGAATCATTTGTTACTTTCAAAAAGGCAGCTTCAGTGCCGTGAAATGCCCTAAAGCCTGACTGAAAAGACTTCAAATCTATTATTGGTATTCAGAAATGGCACAAGCTAAAACAGAATTTTTTCCCCAAAACTTTAAAGAGGAATGGTAATTTTGAAACAGGCTGGGAATTGCCCCAAACCCCCCCCCCCCAGGATGGAACAATAGCATGAGGAATTCATAATAAATAAATCACTATCCTGCAAGACATCAAATGTTACTTTAAAGCATTTTGAAGGATCACATCAAGGGGAGATGTAGGAGGTTTCATATGAGAAAAGATATCTGTTAGGCAGGAGAAAGCGACAGGTTCATAATTAAACGTATCTGTGCATGCCTGATAGACAGAGAAGTCAATAACCAGAATGGCAAAGTAAGAGCTGATGCTTTCTATCTCATTAAAATAAATAGGATTTAACGCATTTTGTAGTGGTTGAGACAACAGGAGGAGTTTCATATATGACGTAACGGGTTATGATGTATTAGTAGTTGTTTGGGTTATGACTTTATGTATCGGTAATGTGATGGGTTATAATTTTATGTACCAGGAGGGGTTTTGTTTATGACTTGGCCACATTTCTTCTTAACAAAGTCTCAGGCTTGTGGTTCAGCACTGCATTTTGGATAGTTATGTCCCAGATGCCCTGAATATCCTGATCCATCTTAGAAATGCATTTGTTCCTGAAGTTGTGCAGTGTCCAGGCCTGGAGGCAGTGAATCAGCCGCACACCATTACACTCGCTCCCTCGTGCCTCACAGTCAGGATTAGGCTTTGATTTCGTGGTAATTTAGCAAAAAAGATAAACTCACGCCTCATTTCCCCGCAGAATATTGTACATCAGTGAAACATCCAGGTGTTCCTTCTGCAAACTTGACATGAACAGCAGTGTTGTTTCTTCAGAGACTAGTTGCTTCTCTTCATGATGAACGTCTCGCTACTGTTTTTCTCATGAGCGAGATGAGAACACAGAACTTTTCAGCTGTCAGACTAGCGTTCGTTGTCACTGAGGATTATAGCGTATCCTTAAGTGATCTCTGTCGGGAGCACTGCATCATCCTTAATCCATGTTTAAACTATCTGCCGTACCATGCACTGATGGCGGTCTAAGCATTTTATAATCTTATAATCTTTAAAAAAGCCTGTATATCCTCATGAGTTTTTACTTTCTTTGCAACCTTTTTACAAGGCTGTAATGCCCTTGAGCAGAAGTCTGTTGTGAAGAGGCAGGTACGCAAGAAGCTGTACACCTCGTTCATTTAATACGTCAGTCTTTATTTATTGTTGTGACTTACCTGAAGGTCAGACTACATTTCAGGAGTAACTCATAAAGAAACAGGCTCATAAACTCCGGCACTTCTTTTTATTTGCTAATCCATATGGGGTGAAATGTGAAAATATTATCTTTGCATCATGGATTAAAAATGTATGAGCTCAAAAGTCTGTTTACATTGAATTTTTCAGTGTATAATCTCTCATGCGAGATGCAACTCAGCTTATTACACCCTGGTCACCGTCGCCTTCAGCAGTCACCGACCACGTGTGTGATATAATACTTTGGGAAGGGTTTTGATTATGATGTAATTATTTGGATGTAGTTTCATTTAAATCTTTTTTTTTTTTTTTTGGGGGGGGGGTTGATTATGATGTAATGTATTGGGAGGGGTTATGTTAATGTAATGGACTGGGTGGAATTTTGGTTATGATGTAATACATTAGCTGGAGTTTGATTATGATGTAATTATTTGGGAAGAATTTGATGTAATGCATTGGAGGGACTAATTATGATGTAATTATGAGAGGAGTTCTGGTTGTCATGTCAGAAGGGGCTTTGATTATGATGCAATGGACTGGGAGGGGCTTTGATTATGATGCAATGGACTGGGAGGGGCTTTGTAATGTAATATATAGGAAGGTGTTTCAGTTATGGTGTATTGGGAGGGCCTTTGGCTTGAAGATGGTGTATTTGCACTTACATAACACACAGCTAAAAACCTTCTCAGGTGTCCTCAGCCAATGGTCTGAGAAATGAGCAGATTTTTCCATCACCGAGCACAGCGCTTTTACCATGTTGTCCTGCTGCTTTATTCTTTGAGACTCTAAAGGCATGATTGGGATTTATAAGTGTATTTGTTTATAATCCATATCTGTGTGATCTGATGTGCTGATGTCCTGCATTTTTAGAGGGGAAAAAAATCATTCCAGAAACAGCAATGCCCTCTGCTGGTAAATAAACAACAACAAAAATCAACACATTCTGAAGTGGGTGTTTATGCATCAGCAGCTTACGCTTCATTAAAAAGCATTTTGAACATTTTGATTTTAATCAAGAGCTCATTTCATAGATACGAGTCCAAGCTTTCCATTGGCTTAATTTAACTCGAGAGAAATCAGCAAAGCAACAGAACAAACTCAAGCCATAGTTAGTATTTGGATTTAATGAACAGAACTAGAGAAAAACAGGACGTTATGGGTTTTATCTCCTGGATTTCTCCACCCTACAGTACGTACGGCGCAGCTGATGAACTGGACGCTGATTCTCTATTGAACTGTCTGATTTCAAAACACAGCCTACATGTATACAAGTTTATTTAAATAAAAAAAATGTAAAACATACAAAATCATCAATCAAGCCAAACAGTGCAACATTTTCATCTTTTTCCTTCAATTTATTGTTTATATTATTTTCAGCCTCATAGAATCCATTGACTCAACAACTGTCTAGATTTGCACAATAAATAAATGCAAACTTAATACAAATGAAATTATGTTAAGTGAGGAATAAAACTTCAGGACATGCTGTGAAAGGAAAACAATCAACAACAGGGTGGTGTGACACAGCCTCATTCAGGATGCATTTTATTCCTCTTTACGTTGCGATTTTTTGAAGAAAAACATCATACTTTTTGTTTATAGTTGCAATGTCCATGAAACAAATTAGTTCATGTTGTCACTTACATTATAGAAGCTATAAACAGTCATTCCCTCACCAGCCTTTTCTCCTCTCGCTCAGAAAAAACTAAAACAAAAAAGCCATGCAGCTTGTTCTCTCCTGTTCCTGAGAGAAACTAAGACTCCATCCATAAACGTTAAACAGACGTCTCAACACATCACGTTTAAAACCTGGAGTTGTGTGTGGATTCAGCAGTACAAATCTCTTTAAATCATTAAAACTACTTCTGTAGAAATGAGAACATGGATGACTTTTAACAGGTAATTATTGCAGAAATCCGACGGCAACTTACATTTTAATTGGTGAAATTCCGGCATGTTCAAAGGAACAGAAATCAGAAGCTTTACTGCAGCAAGCTTTATTAAAAGTAAAGACTGGATAAAGAGCACATGGACAAAAACGTCACGAACAAAAGTCTTACGTCACGTGATCAGAGTCCTTTCGTGTCTCTCGCTCAGTGCTGCCGGAAACATCTTAATCACGTGGCCCTGACAACGGGCACATACCATTCATCCCGCGCTCTTTATATACACATGAATGCAATTTCACTCACACTCACACTCACACACACACACACACACACACACTTATCATAATCATAATGATCAGTTCTACAAATGTGTGTGTTTTATTCACAGAATTTCAGGACAAGATGCTCTGAAAAGAAAGATGAGCTGAACCTTGAGGAGTGAGTAACACACACACACACACACACACACCTCGCTTTCTCTCCAGAACGCACCTATTTTGTCCACACACACACCTGTGTAGTTTATTTATATCTATGTACAGAATGTCGTGTAGCGCACTGGCGTTAGTGGATCCTGGTGAGTTCCTCCACTATCTTAATCACTTCATCCACCGTGGCCTCTCGCTTCATCCCGCTGCCATCATCAATCTACACACACACACACACACACACACACACACACACACACACACACACACACACACACACACAGAGAGAGAGATCATTAAAACATCCAGCACACACACTCAGGCATGCCACTGAGAGTTAGCTGTAATTAAAATGACCTGTAGTGTGCTGACCACTTCCTGCATTTTGGCTCGTCCCAGGTCCAAGAAGCTTTCAATCAGATCTCCGTCGATGAAACCCGTGGCCTGTTCCGTCTTCCGCTCCGTATTGAATGATCTCCAGGTGATCAGGGTTAAGGACGTTTTTAAACACACACTATTCGTTTCTATAAATACAAGGCTCATGAACTGGTCTATTATCTTAATTATCATCAACAAGTTATCAATACTTACCCGCCTTTTTTTGCTAAACTCAAAGACCTTCAGTGGCACCTGAATAGTGCATAAATATAAGAGTAGGGTTTTTAGAGGATATAAGCTGTGCTCAATCTTTCCTACGCTCTTAATGACCTTGTTGAGTCGATTCTGTAAATCCATCAGTAAACTGTACCATCCCTCTGACAGTGACGTCACCAGCCCTGACACACACGAGAGAGAGAGAGAGAGAGAGAGAGAGGAAAAACCCCATGTCAGCATTTTCACCAGGCCCAAGGTCTCCTTCTGGACTGGAAACTGATTACTCGTTATAAATGAACATCAGGAATTTTCATAAACAGTTTTTCTTGCATTAAAATATCATTCTAGAGAAGAACAATTACATGATTGGATCCTTTTGTACAAATATTTTATTATAAATATTTCTTTTAAACATTATTTTGTCAAGCATTAAATCAAAGGGTTTCTTTTTTCTTACCAATCATTCCATTCACGGTTCCAAACAGCACAGAACCCTGAGTAGGAGTGGAGCTCTCACCAAGGTTCTGCAGCACAAGGGAACCATGACAGAACACGTTCACAAATTCACCCAGGTGGAACACGCCCACTTCCTGTAAATGCTGACGCTCCTCATCAGTAGTGGCAGCGCTGAGAGAGAGAGAAGGAAGGGGGGGCCAGAGAAAGACAGAGAGGCAGAATGTGAGCGAGACAGGCGCAGAGAGAGTGAGAGATAGAAAGAGAGAGCAGCAGACGGGGACAGAGAGAGACAGAGCGGCGCAGAGAGGGACACACAGAGAGAAAGCGAGGCAGACAGATTGAGACAGAGGGACACAAAGAGAGACGAAGTAAGAGTGCGGCAGAGAGATCGAGGCAGAGTAGGACAGAGAGAGACAGAGAGTCAGACAGAACAAAACAAAACAGACAAATACACAGAGACACAAACAAAAACAGGGAAAGAGAAGGAACAATTGAGAGAGAAAGATGAACAGAGATTGCGAGAGAGTTAAACAGAGAGCGAGGCAGAGAGGCAGGGAGAAACAGAGCAATTTTTAAATATGTTCCAGCAGGATTATGTAGTGATAAAATATATGTCAAATAATCCAAGATTAGCTTACACCGCAATAAGAATGAGACCAACAGAAGGCTCTCAATACACACACACACACACACGTCTGATAACTTTACACTCTGCTGTTTAGGAGGATTTTACTTTTTAAACATACTATAACTAATATTTTTAACAGCATAAAGTTCCTGCTAATGTAACAAGAACACCGTAATTAAACATGCAGGAGTAAATCCTCTCCTACGAGCCCTACAGACGTTCCGGGAGCCCGAATGGCCGTGGCTCCGAGCCCTGGGCGAGCGAAGCAGTGTTCGCTCAAGTGTTTAACACCCCATTAATGTGTCGAGAGCACAATCCTCCTGTACCTGTCTTTCTGGCACACGAAAAGGTTAAACGCATTCTCTGCTCCGAGGAAATTATCGTCGTCCAAAATCTCCACGGCACTCATCCAGTTCGGGTTGAAGTCTCGAGCAATCTGAAGAGACACGGCAAGATGAAGGGAAAAAAAACCCAAAAAGATGATCATGTGCTAAAAACAGATACAAGAGCTGGCCAAAGAAACACTTTTCAACCATTTATATAAAAAGAGAGAAAGAGAGAAATAAGAGGAGTAAAAGAGAAATACAGGGCCAAACAGTGAGAGACAGATAGAGAGTGCAAGAGGGAGACACACAGAGAGATAAACAGGAAGAGATAGACAGAAGTTGAGAGAGAGAGAGAGAGAGCGTGCGCGCGAGTGTTACAGGGACAAACAGAGAGAGATAAGGAGAGAAACAGGCAAAGAGAGACAGACAGATACCGTGTCAGAGAGAGCGAGAGAGTAAGTCAGAGAGAGATAAGGAGAGAGACAAGCTAAGAGAGAGAGATACAGGGAGAGAAAGCAAACAATACCGAGAATCCGACAGCACACAAATCACAGCCTGGTTACAAAACAGGTTCTGTCTGTTAAGTTCAATTTTACTCTTTCCTTAAATAAACAAACAAATAAATAAATTGGGGTGAAAAAGAATCACCACACTCTGAACATCTGACCTCTTCGAAGTTTCCCTCCATGGGTTTGTAGGCCAGCAGCAGCACCGACCTCATCAGATCTCCCACCAGGATGAAGTCACCTTTGGTCTTCAGATACAGAGCCATGATGTTGTTGTAGTGATTACACTCAGTCCTCAGCTCTTTTTCTGCCGTCCACTCATACAGGCGCACCTACACACACACACACACACACACGTCAGAACTAGTTTAAAAATAAACACATGAAATGTGGAACCCTGTGTAAGTAAGTGTCTCACCGTGCTGTTGATGCTGGCCAGCAGTTTTCCGTTAAACTCCACCATCGAGTACACGGCGCCCTTCACCTCTTTCTCTGCCACCGTCTGCAGTTTACCTAGTGAGAGGAAAAAACATTTACAGAAGTAAAAATATTAATCACTAAATTCCATTAAAGCTTTAGAAAGACTACGTAATGTTAGTAAAAGGAAGGAATAAAGGCTGATCCTGGCTCTTACACCACAGCAACTTGTCAACGATGATCATTTTTTATTGAACGGTCCTGTAAATTAAATATATATCTGAAGGTCGTTACCGTCTGTGTAATGGAAGACGATGATGCGACCCTGCTTAGGCTCCGCCTCCTCAGGGTAGACCATGGCGGTGCCGACGACAAAGTAGACCGCAGGATCTTTGCCCATTTTACAGGACACCAGGCTCAGAGCGTACTCGGTGGGCAGAAACTGGTGGGCATGCAGCACTGAGACAACACGAAGAATATTAATGACCTCAGTCCAACCGCAAGCCCATGTGGAGGCTACGACTTCAACCACGAACACAGAATACCTTCAAAAGTGTGCTGATCCACCACGAGCAGGCTGTGCACCTCCACCTCCTCGCCGAAGGAGGTCTCATGAGGGGAAGTGCTGCTGGGGAAGAGCTTACTGGAGCTCACGCTGCTGGACAGAGCCTGAAGACAGGAAGTAAAGCCTCAACAGCTCGTCTCTGTTTTAAAGAGGGACTACAACCGTCACGGGAACCTACCTGAGTGCTAGCGCTGGGGCGTACAGGAGCCGTGGTTCCGTTAACATCCTGCATCTCCACTCGACTGGAGAGCACGCCGAAACACTGGGACACCTCCTGATAACAGATCCTCCTGAGAGAGAGAGAGATGGATATTCAGAAAAATTGAACATTTTATATATTTCAGCCTGTGATCCTGAAATCAAGTAAAACCTGCCATAATGCTATAAATGTGTTCAGAGGAAATTGCAGATTTCCAGCTGTACATACGAAGGAAGGAGGGAAAGAAAAGGAGGTAAAGAGGGAAGGATTCAACAAGTAGAAAAGTAAGGAGGTAGACAATTACGCAGGGAAGGAAGGAAGGATGGATGTAAGGAAGAAGAAAATAGAAAGGAAATAAAGAAAGCGGGAAGGACGGAAGGCAGGAGGAAGAGAGTAAGTAAGAATGGAAGGAAGGAAAAAGGGAAGGAAGTAAACAGTGTAAGGAAGGAAGGAATATCTAAGTAAGCAGAGAAGTATGTAAGGAACAACGGATAATGAAATAAGCAAATAGGTATGGAAGGAAAGAATGCTGAAAAGCAGTAAAAGACAAATTGAGGAAGAAAAGTAAATAAGTAAGTAAGGCTGTAAGGTACAAAGCAGGTAATGAAGTCAACGATTTAGTATGCAAGAAAAGAAGGAATAAATTACAATAGTAAGAAAGCAAGGAAATTATGAAATAAGGAAGTAATTAGGTATGTAAAGAATGAAGGGTTAATAAAGTAGGAAGGATGTAAGGAAGTAAAGAAGAAAAAAAGTGAGGAACTAAGTGAGTAGGTGAGAATGTAAGGTACAACAGACATAATGAAGTAAGCAGTAATAAAGAAAAGAAAAATGAGTACGTATGCATGCAAGTATGTAAGGAATAATAGAGGTGAATCAGCCGGAAGGACTTAAGGAAGTAAAGGAGAAAGGAAGTAAATAGGTAAACAGATAAGTATGCAGGAAGTAACAGAGGTGATGAAGTAAATAAGTAAGGAAGGAAGGAAAGATGTACAGAAGTGAGGAAGGAAGTATAGTGAGCTACATGAATAGATGACAGGTGAACAGACTCACTTGGGTGACTCATACAGAGGTACGGTGCGAATGTGGAGCTTCTGGATTTCGTCGATGGTGCCGATGGTCAGAGTGCTGTTATTGGCCAGAGCCAAGCTGTCGGAGGTTACACAACAAGAAACAAACACACATTACAAAAAACAATAAGCATGTCTCAGATTGCTGAACGGGTGAAGAGTTTTATTAGAGACGCGTTATAACTTTGGAATTATTTAAAAAAATTTTGTAAATACAAAATAAATTATTTGGCTTTAGACTGGAATATGAATTTGATGATGAACTGAAACAAATATTATATGAAGGAGTTATTGCATTCCAGAGGTACAACTTGTTTTAAGGGTATGCTGATGTACTACGCCAATTTTATATATTTTTAAAATTATGACAAACCTAAATAAATATTTGTAAAGTCTCTTCTGCAGGATCTCATACCGGCTTCAGAAATCTTTACCAAAAAAAAATAACCACTGCATTTGCCCTCTCTCAGGCAGGCAGGCAGGCAGGCAGGCAGGCGCGCACACACACACACACACACACACACACACACCTGTCGGGGTAGCCCTCAGAGTTGAGGGGGCACATGTAGTTGACCTCTTTGAGGTTGACGTTGGAGAAGACAAGCTTGTGGTTGCTGGAGTAGATGACGGTGGGTCTGTCTGAGCACGCAAACACGTTGGAGGTGGAAAGAGAGCGAAAGGTCCGAAGCACTGTGGGCTGAGTCCCCAGAGTCACCTTCTTCCTCTCAGTCAGAGTGCCTACACACACACACACACACACACACACACACACACACACACACTTCAGCAGTGTTATGCAAATATCTCACTGAACACTCTCTCTTCACGCTTCTGCAGATTTTAATTTTCATTCCTGGAACATTTCAAATACCAGTGTGTGATTAAAAAACATCAGGATCTTGAAAATAAATAAGTAAACAAACAAACAAACTGTTTTCCTAAAACTCATCCTGGACAGGTTCCTCATTAAACCCAGTAAGCATGCATGTAAAATTAATAATATGCAAATAAAATGTAAATCCTTATCCAGCCTGATTTAGTGAGTCTACGTAGGTTTGACACATCATTAATCATTTCCCCCTCTCCAATATTTGCTTTATTAATTTCTAATGCTTTACAGTTCTATTTTTGTGTTTGCTTTATTTTATGAGAGATTATAGTGTTAGATATAATGTATATCGACATGACGGCAAATTGAGCATGGATAAAAATAGATCAAAAAATTCGAATCTCGTTGCACGTTATAATGTGTTACCATTTCTATAGTAACAGCTCTTTTACAGGGACTTGTACAGAGAACGTGCTGCTAATAATAAACGGATTAATCTGTGTGTAATATTTGGTATGGCGAGGATTTCTGTGAGGAGATGTTTATTTTACATTGACACATCTTCAGGATTCTGCGATTTCAGATGGGCATGTAAAGTTTCACCCAATTCACAATGCACAATGTTTTTACAAACATTTGTAAAAGCTCAAATAAAATAATCAACTAACTAAAATATTCATTTTTTTAAATAATGAAAAAAGTTACTAACAAATTGGCCTTTTTTTAAACCTTTATTAACTTTTGTGAAGACTATTTCAAACAACTTTCACCATTTGCATCTCTTCCCTGTAACTTTCAGCAGCCTGCAAACAGACAGCTCGGATTTCTTGATGAATCTGTTTGTAAAGTCAATCGCACAAAAGCTCTTTCCCATTTTAGATCTGTTTTTGTTTGTGTTTTTGCAGCATTCAAGCGGTTCTTTCTGCCTACGGTGAGGTCATGTGCATTCCCTCTATTGTACTTTATTGTGCCCTCTGCTGTTTAAACAATGCAATTACAGTTAGGGAAATACTAAGATTATGCAGCCTGATGATAATCATGGCTCATTTTATTTTCTCCTAGATTCGAAGTGTCATACCTTTGTACCACAATTTATGTCGCATGATACATTGTTACATGCCTAGTTTCTGGGTAACAGGACACGTTGGGAGTTGTATTGTATGAACAGTAGACATTTCTCTGACCTGTCTCCAAATCCAGACCGAAGTAGAAGAGAGCACCATCTCCCAGAGCGCAAAGCAGGTAATGGCTGCCCTCAAATGTGGTCATCAGGATCGAACGTGGGATGATCTCTGAGAAACAGAGCGAGAGAGAGAACAGATTAACTCTCACCCTGCATGAACAAGACATTACATCATCTCTATAAGACATGCTTATGAATTTTTTTTTTATGTTCCCATTTTCTCTTGAAATTATTCATTCCACTTAAAGAAATTTTAAAATAGATGCAATAAAAGAAAATCACTCTCCAAGGACACATCAGTAATCTTAACTGTACCAATAAAGTTATAGAAATGGAAATAAATCCACTATGTAAGAATTTGAGTCTCTATTATCTAACGATCACACACCATGTTAGCTTTGTTTCTAAAGGCTGTGTGTAAGCATCACTAATATCGATGCCTCCATGCGTGTAATTATAAATGTATGACCAAGCAGTCATTATACAATCTGCTACGCTAGTCTACGCTAAGCAGTAGAGTTTAATGATGTTGTTACTCTTTTATTGTATTTCCCATCCTCTCACCTCCACCCAGCATCTCCTTATGCAGAGGGCTGAAGCAGGGCAGGCGAAGGACTCGGGCTGAGATGTCCGTCCACAGACCCACGGCACAAAGGCTGGACTCTCCACCGTTCTCCCCGAGAGGAGTGATGTCCAAACACGCCACCTCGTGCTCCATCTCTGTGGAACTGCACGTGAAGAAGAGAGAGAGAGAGAGAGAGAGAGAGAGAGAGAGAGACACTACTACCAGAGAAAAGTCTGTTTTGACCAATCAATGAGGTGTACTATGCCTAGCTCCACCCACAGGTCCCTGTTCATAACAGTAGTGATGTGTAAATGCTACATACTCAGTACCTTATCTGCTTTAGCTCTCCACTAAGGATCTGCAGGTAGTAGAGCACTCGTCCCACTGCTAGCACCACCTGGGTGGAGTTGCAAGCAGCCACGCTGATGTTCCTGCCCTGAGGCTCCTTCCATTCGCTAATCAAAGCCTTGCTGTCCTGTGTGACCAATCGCACTGAACCGGAAGTAATCTGGACCCAAAAAACCCCAAACACCATGAGAAATCTATTTAATATGGAACCAATACTTCAAAAGCTCTTATCTTTGATAGGATACGACAGTATGACGATTCATGCTGTACTAGGTTTGCATTCATCCAATTAAACGTCCTCTAGAACTTGTATTTCCTGCCCACAGGGGGTGTGTCTTGCTCTACAGTGAGAGCTTGATAGCACTAAATGCGGTTCATTTCGATCTCAAACGCGATCAGCCGTGACTGAATCACACCTCTCATGGGGACTTTAACTAACTATATGCAGATTAATTGAATGAATGAAAACTACCTGTACATGAGAAAGCGTAAAAGTGAAAAACAAGCACCTGGATGAGTTGCTGGTGAGCCACGTTTCCACAAAAGAATGTCTGCTGGTTATCGACAAACCCAGGAAGTTCGGTCTCCTCCACTTCCTCTCCGCTCAGCATCAGCACTCTGATTAAAGAACGCACTGACAGTTAACACACTGTAATTAACAAAACAATACGACAACGCTCTCAGTCCTACCTGGTTTGGCCAACGAAAGAAAGCACCAGCATGTCGTCGGTATCTCTGCCCGCCTCCGAGCGAAGAGGCCATAGTCCTAAAAGAAAATAAATAAATAAAACACCCGTGTGAAAATAAAATAGTGTGAATAGCAGTTAAATAATTCAGCTCACACACTCAGACTGTCAGTAAGTGGGGTCTGAAGCCCTTAAGTCTCAAAGTGGGCTTTCAGATTTGACAGTTTAATCAATTTCTTATCAGAACTAGGGTTTTGCTATGGCTTCCCAAAAAAAAAAAAAAAGAGGAAAAATAAAGCAAAGATTCAATTCCATTCCAGTCCGTGAGACGTGGCGATAATGGAAAATACATATATTTTTTTATCATTTGCACATCACATGCTTTAAAGGAAATATACAAATATAATTTATTTGCCAGCCAAGAAAATGCCACAAAGATGAGAAACATTTCTGTTTTATTATTTTAAAACAATTAACATGCATCAATATCATGACACCGTTTCACCCAAACAGCTTGAATGAAGAAAAATAAACAATGTACTCCAAACTCAAATGTGTGATGCATAAATGTTTAAAATCCTCCTAAATGATGTAAGGACAATTAATTTTTTTCCTTCTCTAATAAAATGATTTGTGGGCGGAGCTATGTACAGGTTGATCTTAAAATAAACTTCGCCTGTTGACTGGACCAATCATGTGCGAGACTAGATGAGAACGCTGCACCCTGAAACTTTAAGCTGTGTGCTAAGCTTAGCATCCAACTACCTACCTTAGTTAAGATGAGAACCAACTAACATTAGGGAAAACAAGATGAGGGTTGTCATGGTAACACTGAAATATATTCCGATTCATTTAACAGCAGATCATATAAAATCAGTAATTGATTCAAGTGTTGATGTAGATCAAGCCCGATACCGAACATTCACTTGAGCGTGTTTGCTAGCTAGCGAGAAATATAAGGGTTCTAATTTGCATGTTCATGCATATTTAACAATCCTGCCATTTGTCACAGGGACAATGGTGTACAGATGTTCCAGGAATTTTCATGAATATGAAAAATATGTTTTAATTCTACATGGTTGCTTTATAATTTGTGAACATTTCTTTTTGTCTCTGATCCAAGTCCATGTCAGAAGAGGATTACTTTGTGCTAAAGAGCGCTAAACATCTTGCCACTGACCTTTGATACCAGGCAGGTCGATGCTGGCGTGCTCGTGGATTCCGATACCGTTCCGAATGATCCTTAGAGAACCTTCCTTAAATGCACCAGAGCAGGTGACCAGCTACGGCAAGAGACAGAGGACATGATCCATACCAAAACATCAACACGTGCAAAAGAATACATTTATATATTTAAGAGGGATATAAGGCCTCATCATCGATGATGAATGTTAAAAAATAGTTTATCCTAACGCCATATAAACTACAGACGTGTTTGTGCTTTTACTTCAGTATGAGAGACACACCAAGGCAGCACTTGCTCTTAACCATCATCTCCAAAATGAGTTTAAAAAGCAGAACAAAAGAAAAAATAAAAGGACATGTCAAGAAACACCAGATTACAGGCATGCCCTGATCACGTGACCCACTAATCACCACAAGCCACGCCCCCACCAACAAGCACATGCGTTATAATAAAGGACAGAACATTCGTGGGTATTAAAACAAGAGATTAAACTGTTTTTAAACTCGCTTTGGAGACGAAAGGAAAAGAGTAAGCATTTTTAAAACGTACCGCTCACAAGGAATTCATACGTGGATGGGCGTGGCCTTACCTGCCCCTGTCCTTGCCGCTCCAGATCCACTACACACATGTCCACTATCGGTCCCAGGTTAGTGAACGTTTCCATAACTGCCACGTATGAGCCCTGATCATTACTGTCCACGTTCAGCTACACACACACACACACACACACACACACACACACACACACACAAACGTTTTATTACTCAAGAAATCACATAGGTCTCATACAGAAATAACAAAAACCCAACTGACTTTAACCAACTGAGAATCTCCAAGCCTGGAACCAACAAACACCACTCCGTTATCCAGGTAGGTCAGACACTCAGCGATAGATGTCTGGAAGAAACACACACACTATGAAAGCACACATACACATGAAAAAAAATATACATACTGTATAAAAATGTATACTTATGCACGTACTTCTCCCAGCAGTTCCACACGTAGATCTTTGAGCACCATGGATCCATCGATCAGCTCCTCCTTCTCCAGCAGGAGCATGAACAGCCTTCCATCCATGTCTCCCAGGAGATAGCGGGAGCCGTTCGGGTCCACGCGGTTATGACACACGATCGTGCTTTGCTATGGATTGATATATTTATGACAAATTCACTAAACAGACCAACTTGAAAACGTTCACATTATTTACATGATTCTGTCTTCATACATTTCCAAAGCTGATCACCTTCATACAACAAGCGCTTTGTTCCTCTTACACCACAGAGACCAGCGCTTTGTTCCTCTTACACCACAGAGACCAGCGCTTTGTTCCTCTTACACCACAGAGACCAGCGCTTTGTTCCTC
>JAQQZR010000037.1:23706661-23735485 GCA_030068235.1 Notoglanidium macrostoma | reverse complement strand
CCAGAACAGCGAGCTGCTGATGACGACACGCTCGGCGCATGCGTACAGGCACCAACACACACCATGCCCATCTGAGCGTCTCATTCAGGTCACATGACCACGAATCGGATACATGTCGGATTTAGGACCACACGCGAAAGTGAATCAAATCTGATTTGAAAAGATCGGATTTGCGTCACATTAAGGCAAAAAAAAATCAGATTTGAGTCACTTCGGCCTGGGAATGTGAATGAAGCCAGAGTGTTAGTACTTAATAACTATCCAGAGTAAAACATTATGTGATTTGAGGCACAGTGGAGGAAGATGGAGAGAAAAATTTGTCCATTTTTATTATGACAACATGTCAGAATAGTGAAAAGACTAAAATAAGACTATTAATGCAAATGTGCACAGAATATTAGCACACGAACTCTGTCTCCCATATTTCATAGTATTAACAATAAATAAAATAATGAGTGAAATAAATGAATGAAACAAGACAAGAGATGTGCGTTTCTTTTTCGCTTGCAACCCCTAGTTTGGGAATGTCCCCGAAACAAGCCCTCACCTGCGTTACAGCGGCTATAAATATTCCCTCACTAGACTCTATTTTTTCTCTCTTGAAGTTAATAAGACAAAATGAACACCTCCGTGATGAAGATGTCAGAAAACCTGAAGTTACAGCAGGCATTATTTATTGCAGTAAATAATATTTTTGTAGTAAATGTGAATGTGGATATCCTGGGAAAATAGAGTTTCATAACTACAAAGCTTAAAAGACACAGTTATGAAGGTATGAACATAATGTTCTGGGTTTTATGAGTGAAAGAGGCTTTTGATAACTGAAGGACAGCCAAGGACAGAGAAATCTGTGAAATCTGTGAATGTGTGAAAGTCTCGCATTTTTAACACTGGTTAGGATTCCAGAAATGTTGAAGGTATGTTGCAAGTAACAAGAAAAGGGCTACACAGAGTGAGATAACGAGACACAGGAGTGTGTGATAATTAACAGCTAGGGACAGGGACAGGTGAGTCAGTGTGGACCAATTAGGAGCTCGGAAACAACCTGGACAAAAGAAAAGACTCGAAAACAAAGAAGTTTTTATGTGCATGTGTACGTTTTACCTCCAACTGCACAGCTGTTTGAACCCAGCTGAAAAGTCTGCAATCTGACCGCTGCATACGGTTGAGTGCAAAAGTATGTGCACCCTTACAATAAAACGAAGACTGAAAGATAGGTGTCGATGCCAAAGCCTCCTGGAAGGGGATGTGAAGACAAATTACAAACATGTTCGAATTTACACTAACATTTAACTTTAAACTTGACCAGCTATAATAATAATAATAATAATAATAATAATAAAAACCTGAAACAAAGAGAATAACATCAAATCATAAGTTTTACCAAAAGGTAGGAATTTCTGCTTCATCTCAAACTTTCAATTTTTATTTGATTTAGCTGAAAACGTTCACGTGTATGAAATATTTGGAACGTTCCACATGTTCAACAGGAAGCTGGAAAACATCTGGATTTCCTGAAGACCACGAAAAGAAGAAAAGTATGTTCTCTCAGTTTTTCCTTTATTTTCTATATTTCTGATATTTTGATATTGACTGATCTCTTTGAAAGTGCAACAAAGAATTGATTCATTACAAAATAATAATTTTATAAGTGTGTAAATCATTTGAATGTCATTAATGTCCTCATCACATTAGCATGGATGCTAGGTAAACACTTTTTGTGTATTTGAGAATTCTATCATCAAACTCTCATCCCTGTTACAAAATTGTGCAAAGATACAAAATTGTCAGCAAAAAAAAAAGAAACTAGTAAAAACTGGATTTCTTGCCAAGATGGCCTAAAAATGATAAATGGATAAATTTGAATGAAGATTTTTCTCTCAATAGTCTCACTGATACATTTGTGCTTTTTCTTTGCTTCTTAACATTCCACAAACACTTGACTTTGTGCTGCTTGTCATCAGCCAACTCCGTCTGGGGGACTTTTGTCATTTACCGCTCTCTCTCTCTCTCTCTCTCTCTCTCTCTCTCTCTCTCTCTCTCTCTCTCTCTGTGCCTGTCTCTCAGGGACTGTCTCTTGTTCCTCCTCCAGCTGTCCTCTCTGAATATTTAACATTCTGTTCCTTCTGCTCTCTCTGCACGCACAGCCAATGACACGACTCCGCTGCGGTAGGACAGGGAAGGAGAAGGAGTAAATGCTTATCCCATGAGGTGATGGGTTTACTTAATGATTCATTAGTCTTCATTGTGTTGAGTTAAGGTCGTGGACATCAGGGACAGAAGGTGCCTGCTGATGTATGAGTGCTGGCATTAGAGACCACGCTGCTCTCAGGGGAAAGAAAACTCCTGCTGAGATTTCTACTTTAAGCAACCAGGTCACATTTAAAACCTCACCCTCTGTTTGGGTAAAAACCTCGCCCATTTTTCCAAATAAGCCAATACTTAACATTTATTTAAGCATCCAGCTTGGTTCATTTTCTCAAACAAACACAGAAAATCACCTGATTAAACGCTGCCTCTTCAGTAAAAAAATGGCTGTAATCCGTCGTATTAATGATCACCGCATGGTTAACTTGTTCTCATGAAAAACTCTTCATTATTCCATCTTCATTATTATGAAGTTATCTTTGTTACTGAACCTGCATTTTCTATTTCAGTCCCAGGCTTCACTAGAAGCTTTAAATGATAAGACTTATAAATTTCTCTCTTCTGCCTTAATGTAATTTACAAATGTGTAATTATTAAAGGTGTCATATTGTACCCCTTAGGCACTGCCCACCCCACCCCCCTCCTCTGCCTGCCAATCAAGTAGCACTTTGCTCATGAATATTCATGACTTTCCCCCTGCCTCTCAAGCCATGAGTGGAGACACTCAGATGGGGGGAGCGGTATAATCCTAATGAGCTCCCCTTGTGACATAGAAACGGGAGCCAAATCTGAACGGCTTGTTGAAGCTCGTGTTTTCTGAAACAGGCAGCTCAAAGAAACCGACTACATTGTCTTATTTCAGAGTTTGTGGGTTTGTAGGCACTCCTCATGTACAAAAGCACTAAAACGGTGAATTTTTCATAATATGTCCTCTTTAACATAGCTAGCTAAAATCTAATTATAGCTTCTGTTCAGAGTGGGGGCAATAATAAAAAGACAATGTGCAGTGATTTTTCCAGTTCCAAGTTACAGGTAATTATTTGTTCATAAAGTTTTAAGATATTATTTTATTTGTTACTTCAGATGAGTCAGGTCTGAATTACTGAATCAAAGCTCCATTCCTTTCTATAACCAAGTTTATCATTTGTTTCTGTGTTAGTTGTGCGACTGACTCAACTGAAGCTCTAAGGAAAATGGGGGTAGCAAGCTGAGCGTTAAAGAGCTGCGCAAGGAAGAAAATCAGTCCCCATCTGTCCAAACACTGTTCCTACCCTGTCCCTGTGTTCCCCCTGCATAGCCCAACACCATTCTGACCCCAACACCACATGTTACTGTGTGCCAGAACATGTTCCCTGCATGCACCAATGACGTCTTTGTATGCACCAATGCTGTGCCAGTGGCAGGATTATATTCATGCTCATCTGTTATCAGAGAACAAAACATGAAGACCTGATTTCAAATGTCATATTTTATTATTTGCTCCATAAACTTGGCATCAGATTTTAATATTAAT
This sequence comes from Notoglanidium macrostoma, assembly GCA_030068235.1. Lineage (NCBI taxonomy): Eukaryota > Metazoa > Chordata > Actinopteri > Siluriformes > Auchenoglanididae > Notoglanidium > Notoglanidium macrostoma. Next base: position 23,731,824 of record JAQQZR010000037.1, on the reverse strand, counting down.
TTTACACCACGGTTCAAAAACACATGATCTTTTTCATGACCTTCCAAGGTAACACAGTATAACTGACATTATACTATACTGACATTAGCACTTAATAGTATCTTTAAAAATATCCTGCTATTTGATTAAAACTGAATTTCACTGGACGTAAACTTAAGCAACTAATATATCTCTGCTCTTACAAATTTAATATGTGAAAGGCTAACCTGTCATGTATCACATATTAGTAGCTCATATGTAACCTGCTGCAGAAACTCTCTCTGTGAGAGAAATAAACGCCTTCACTCTTGTTCCTAAGCTGATAAACCTTTTTCTTTTCACATAAAAAGTGCCACCTCTGCAGGGGGGCCTCACACATAGTAGTGTTATTTTTGAAAGGCTTTTTGCACATCAGAAAATTACCACTTTGTTAATTTATTTATTTTGCAACTAACAATTAGCAGCAATTTGCCCTTTGTTTTTCTGTGTGCTTCTGTCATACATGAGCGATGGGCCACATTGCATTTTTGTTTGATGAACGATATGTCTGCCATAGGTGACGCCTGCTTTCGACTGCATCCTAAGCTGTTTTTGTGGAATGGATAGTTTTCATTTACCCTGGTGCTTGGCTGGAACTGGGCACTTGGGTTGATGTATGCACTGAAATGGAACCCATTGCGTAGCTCCGTATCAGTCAGCAGTGGTCGACTGCACATCAGGAAATATACAACAAAGGGAGTGCTTTAGCACCACAAAGTATCAGCAATTCATCCTCCTGATGATGCCATTTACTCGAAATGGATATACGCCAATGTAAGCCTAATGTGCATCTAAAGACAGGAGATGTAAGAGGTTCCTTTGGCCATATAGGTGCAATCGAGCAGTGTTCCTTACAGCACAGGTAAAAAATAGTGATGGCTGTTGAACAGGTTCTGGTCTACGGAGTTCTGCACCAAATGACCTTGTTTGAGGACACTTGAGGAAAGTGAAAGGCTCGTTGGAAATGCAGCAGTGTCCCAGAGAGTTCACTACCCAGGTTCTGGGCTACTGAGTGACCTTGTTTGAGGGCACTAAGACCAAGTGCCCGTTTTTAAATCTCAGTAAGACATGTTTAAAAATACTCATGCAAAGTGATCTCTGTTTAAGGCAACTACAGCTGGATGTCAAATTTTGGGATCAGTAAAAAGTTCCTCAGAAACCCAGAAGTGTTTCTGCAGGTGAAGGTAAGAAATAGTGATGACTCTTGTCCTGGTTCTAGAGTACTAAGTGAGAACATTAAGGCCAAGTGAGCTTGTTTGTGGGAACTATGACCAAGTAAACTTGTTTGAGAAAATTGAGAACCTTGTTAGAGAACACTAAGGCTGATTGACATTTTTGAGGACAGTAAAAGGTTCCTCATGTGTTCCTCAAGATGAAGCTGAACAATAGTGATGCTCTTGCCCATGCTTTGGGCTACGGGATGACCTTGTTTGAGGACACTAAGACTAAATGACATGGTCTGAGGTGATCTTGTTTGAAGACACTAAAGTCAAATGACCTGTTGGAAGGGACAAAGGCTGATTGACCATGGTTGAGAAAACTAACACAACATGACCATTTTTAAAGAGAGCAAGTCTGGGTGGTCTTATTTTATTTTACTATGACCTCATGCCTTGTTTGAGAAAACTAAGATGAAATGAATTTGTTTGAGAAAATTATGGCCAACATATCTTGCTTGAGGACAGCTAGTTTGAATAATCTCATTTGAAGAGACAATGGCCTAGTGATTTATTGTCCTCTAGAGATATGGTTTGAGAAAAATAAGATGGTGTGACCTTGTTTGAGGAGGCTAAGATAAGGTGATATCTTTTCATGACACTAAGGTGAAGTGACCTTGACTGAGCACACAAAAATGGAGTGACTTTGACGACACAAATGCTGAGTGACCTTGTTTTAGGATCCTACGGCTGATAAACCTTCTTTGAGAATATTTATTTGAACCTCTTTGAGGATTTAGAACCTTATTTTGTTTAAGAAAGAAAAGACCAAGTTACCAGGTTAGAGGTGACCTTGTTTGCAGACAGTAAATCAGAGAAACCTTGTTTGAATCTAGTCTAGTGACACCTATTCTGAATGACTTTTGTTTAAGGACATTAAAACCTATTACCTGGTGTGAGGTAATTGTTGTCTGGCATTGCCTGCACTATTAGTACCTTACTTGTTCTTTCACTGCTTATTATTTTATTTCTTTCACTTACTTACTGTCATATTGTATGTCTTAGCCTTTGACTACTGTGAAAAACGATAAGGAAATTGGCTAAAAGTATGTTGACACCTGATCATCAGACCAATATGTGCTTCTTCCCCAAACTGTTTCCAAAATGTCTGAAGCACACAATTATACAGAACATTCCCTTCAGTGGAATTAAGAGGCCCAAACCTGCCCCAGCATGACGATGCCCCTGTGCACAAAGCAGCTCTGTGAAGACATGGTGTTCAGGTTCAGGTTGGAGTGGAAGAACTGGAGCGTCCTGCACAGAGCCCTGACCTCAACCCCACTGAACACCTTTGGGATGAACTGGAACTGGAGCCTCCTCGACATCCCAACATCAGCGCCTGACCTCACTAACGCTCCTGTAGCTGCATGAACACAAATCCCCACAGACACGTTTTAAAATCTATTAGAAATCCTTTCCTGAAGGCTGAAGGATATTATAACAGAAATTAGGGCACTAAATCTGGAATCTATCTACAGCAGATTAATCTAGTTTAAAGAGACAAAGAGTTTATTTATTAAAGCTTTCTAAAAAAAAATTACAAACATTCTTTAAAATAAAAATGTGACAGAGCTGATTGAGGGATTTAGCATCAATAAGCAATAACATTCACAATAGGTTTGATTAAGAGTGGACCAACAACTGATCCCTGGGGAATGCCAGTACCAAGGCTGAGGTGCTGAAACTGATGTTTCCTGAGTCTCCAATAATAACAGTGACACTCTGGTGATTCCTAGTATCAAGTTTGATAAATAGCTCATGAAATTGACCATGGATGAAAATTATTTTAGACTTGGCCATATTTCATCATGATGTTTTTATAAGAATAATATTTCCACTTATCGAAACGTCTGCCATCATTGTCAAGCTATTGATAGATTTTAGCTTACATCTGATATCACCACCAGCCACCACGGCATTTCTGTATTTGAATAGAGAATTATACAGTGATTTTTTCTTTGCTGTCACAATTAATATGATGCAATATGAAAGCAATAGACAAGTTAAAAATGAAAAATAAAGCACTAATATGTTTATATGTGAATGAGGAGATGGTAAACATAAAGATCAATCTAGTAGGAGTGTAGTATACTGCCAATATACTGCTGCATGGATAGTCCTGGTTTTAATGATCACATTAATCACTGTTTTAATTGAATAAATGGCTTCCTCTTCCACTCATTATTCAGCAGCACATAGAATAGCACTTAATCTCTATATTTGTATATGTTATATCTTTTTATTAGATGAAATTACTAGCTAGCAAATTGAGGTCATGAAATTGTAATGTGTGTGTGAGATGTAGGTAATTTTATCACACTTATAATGAACTGTTAATTTACAAGATTTTGATTCAATAATGTTTTTGTTTGTGTTAATTCAACACGTTCCATTGTAAAGACGACCGAGCACTCGTCTACTAAGCTTACAGAGCAACTTCCAGTTCATTCCTAGTATAATACTATAATAATATCCATAAAAAATAGCTTCCTTTGATATGACTTTTAGATTCTTCACCTCTGTTTTAGACAAACTCCGCCCCTGTGTTGCATAGCTTCTGAATAGTGCAAGTCTTTAGTTACATCTGAGGACTGATTACTGATATGCACAATTTTCGTATTAATTTTTCTCTCATTACATGGACATGCACTGTAACTCATCTCTGAGTACGGCTCCATGTGAACATCACATGAAAAACGAAAACACGTGTGGAGGAACATTACACGTGAAGCGTCCACTTGCGTAAAAACTCACGCTAGCGTTACTCCTCCTCTAACCGTGTTCCATGTTTCAGATTTAGCCCTACATTTTTATTGCTTGCTGCTGAGTTGGAAAAATCACATCCATCATTGTCCAGCAGCGAGATTAATAGTTCATGATGAAGCAAAAGTCAGTGATCCATGCAGAAGGAATGTGATTTAAATTATTCCCTCCATTGCAGCTGTGGGCGAGGTCGCTGCTATTTATCCATCATTTACGCATCGGCGTTAACTCTAAGTGTTCCTGTAACTGCTACAAAACCCAGCGGCAGCCATAAAGCAGAAACCTTCTTTTTGTACGCAATGTAGAAAAGAAGTGTTTTATAATAGTGTCCGCTCTGCATTCTGGAGATGCAGGTTCATGACCTCGCTCTCTAATATAGATTGCTGGAATCTGCAGTAAGCTCCAGGCTGCAGGTTGAACCAATAGCGCTGTCCTTTTTATTCCTTTTTTTCTCTCTCCAGCACCAGCTTTCTCTCTCTGCGATTAGTTATCCTTGGCTCCTGAGCCTCAGTGGGAGTCGGCTGACAGCATCTATTCATCCTAACCGCAGAAAACAAGAAGTGTGCACTTTTTTGCCACGTGCACGACTGTACACAGAGCTCCCTGCTGGCAGCTGGATGGGTTTTTCACAAGCAGGGGGATGGATTTAGTATACACATCTGCATTGTGGTGATTTTTTAAAGCTGTATTGGAGTTTTCTTTCAGAGCTACATAAACAACATAAACAACATTTTTAGATGCTTCACACATTTCTCACATGTGCTATACTTTTTCCCTCACATGCACAGGAAAAATGGTAGAGTAGTTTGTTTCCAGAGTTGAAAATGTTTTTCTCAAAAATTTGAGTTTGCTCTATTTTGAGTGTTCAGAGTTAAAATGACAAAATTAAAGAATTTTTTTCACAGAGGGAACAAATGTTACCTGCATGGAGTAAAATTTTCTTCAATTCAAGTTAATTTTACTCTGGCACATTTATTGTTTGTGATTTTTCAAATGATTCTTTTCTACATGATTCATATGAGTTTCTTAAATGATTCCTGTTCCTTTTTGTTCCATGTGGTGAATGTGTATTCCCCCCCCCCTCATATGAATTTATTTTCACATGTTTTAAATGTTACTCTACATATCATTTTTGACGATTCATTAACTTTCACATGTTATTTTTTCACATGATTCATTTATATTCGTATGATTCCGGTTCCTTTTTTCTTGACACGTAGTGAATGTGATTTTATTTTTCCACATGAGTAATTTACTTTCATGTTAATTTTTCATGATAAATAATGTTTAATTTCACAAGATCATTTTTTCATTAATGTTCAGTAATATTCTTAAAGGAGTCAGTTTTTCACATGTAGTGCATTTGGCTTTATTTCTACATGCCAATTAGTTTTTTTTTTCAAATATAAGGCATGTCTAAAGTTTTCCTTACGTGTGATTTCTCTACAATTCATTTATTTTCATGTTAATGTTAAACATGTTTCATTTTTGAATCATGATTTCTCAACTGACTCCTGATCCTTTTTTCACATGTTGTGTATGATTTATTTTTTCACATGATATTTCACATGATTCGTTTATTTATACATATTATATGAAGATTATTATGTGATGACAAATTGTGCTTGACATGGTGAAATGCACCTTCAAGTGAAATGGAATGAATGTTGTATTTGTAGTTTTCACGTTAAGTGCTCATACCTTTGTTCATGCAGCAGTTTTCATCCTGTTGTTTTGTCCTGGAGAGCTCCTATACATTTTGCTAGCTCAAGCTTTTTCCTCGTCTCTGATGTCCTTTTCGCACACAGCGTTCTCTCGCCCCCTCGGGACTTGTCCAATTTCAGACATCACCTTTCGTTGTTTTGAGTGACCGCACAGCAGATTTTGACGTTTTTACATGGTGAGATTGACCCAGACGACACAGAGGTCAGAAGAACGTTAGATGTAAGTGCTTTAGTGGCCAAACTTGCAGCGTAAGAGCTCTGCTCCTCTCACCCTCAGGCTTTATTATTTTCTCTTGTTGGTTCTCAGAATGTCAGAAGAGCTGAAGACAATATAAAGCAGATGGAATATTATACACCACTTTTCGCTCCTCTTTGTACACAGTTCATACTGTTTGGTCAGAAGGTGCTGATTAATTTTCTATCATGCTATACATCACAGGTTTATAATAATGTAATCTTTCTTATAGTATGTGATCGTTTCTATAGTGACAGCTCATTCAGGGAAAATCATTCTGTAAGGAGAAATGTGTTTGTGTACCATGAATGATGGAGTCTCCAGTGTCAGCACTGTGTAACAGTCAGACGTAAAGCTGAAAGTTTTTCAACATGTTTATTACAGATGTGATTACACATCGACGTTTGTCTGTAAAAAAGAGAACCTGCTGAAGGATTAACTGTTTATAGCTCCTATAATGTAAGTGAGAACAGGAACTAACTTGTTTCACAGAAGTTCCACAATATTAAATGAAACTAGAACCCTAATTAGTGCTTTGATATCATAAAGTAAACATTGTTATGAAGTTATGAATACTTAAGATGGAGATGACGGTCGTCTGGCTCCCACGAACTCCGTGCCGTAATTATGAAGTTTTTGGATGAACGCACAACAAGACAGAGGCTGTGATTGGTTGTTACAAAAGGGGCGTGGTCATCCCAACTCATTTCAGGTTTCATTATCAGGCTAGTCTCTCCATCCTAACCATCGATATATTTGAAAGTCTCAAAAAACACCTTATTGGCTTATTATAGTGTCTTATATAGTACTTATATAGTGTCTTATTTCTCATTTTGTTTTCTCTTTGTAAATAAGAAATAAAATAATCAGTTATTCGTCTATTTCCCGTTTAGCATTTGTTTAGGTACCAATCATTTGCTTAAATTTCATAAGTTTATGTTTCTGACACTTCAGTCAAGTTGATATAATTGCAGTTGCACAGTTCTTACATGACACGTCTACTATATGACACGCCTACAACATGATACGCCCACTTTACAGAACCGCCATCTTGAACACTACAACAGCCTAATTAGCCCTGGGGTTAAGGTTAGGGTTAGGGTTAGGGTTGGGGTTAGGCTTTGGGTTACGAACACCAGCTGCTAACCGGCTGTTAACACTTGTTGTCTCAGGGGGCGTGTCGTGTACTTAAGTGGGTGTGCCGAGCTGTAAAGTGGGTGTGTCTTGTTGGCTGCAAGACTGCAGATAAACCCTTTTCATTCGGCTGCGTTTCAGTAACAGGTAATCATCTTCCTTCTCCAGTAAGGAAAAGTGTCATCTGCAGGGCTGGAGCACTCCCACTTAATGGCCAGCACAAAACCACAGAACATACTGTATGTGAGATTATAAGCTTGTAAAGATGATTTTTGGCTTCACACAACTCTCAGAGACAGCTTCTCTGCATGAAGTATGTATTATCCAACAACCTCCTGAAGAACGTTTGAACAACAACTTTGTAGAAGTGTAATTATTCATCTGTCATTTCCGTATTTCAAATTTTCTACCTCTTTTTTTTTTTTGTTGTTAATGCGATTATACTTTGTTTGTGATTTTGGTGACCTCAAACTTCTGGGCCTGATTACAAATGACTTTTTTTGTCGCTGACTTTTGTCCAACTAACTAAAAATTCCTGCAGACGAATTTTAACAAATTATTTGGCAGGTAAATATTTTTGTTTGAATTTGTTGTGTAACACCCATAGGTGGAAGTCCTGGGGGGACACAGGAGACATGTCTCCCCTTCCAGGGGGTGGTTCCCCCAAATATGTGATTGCAAACCTAACTATGTAATTTAAAAATTTATAATAATATGCAATAATATGCATAATGATAAGAATAATGAAAGCAAATTATAAATATAAAGCAATATGTTTTTCAATTTGTAAATATTTTGCCCCCCCCGGCCACAAAGTGGTTTGGTACACCCGCCCCGCCCTGCCCCCACAATCATTAGGCTTAAACAAGTTTATTTCCTTCTAACACTCAGTAAAGAATAAGACGAATATACAGTGGTTTTGTGTTCGCAGATTAAAGACAGTGATCTAACTCCATACAAATGTTCATTCTGATTTCTCATGTTTATTATGCCTGCGCGTGTGTGTGTGTGTGTGTGTGTGTGTGTGTTTGGTCAGCCAGCCAAAATGGCCGAGAAAAGGAAAAGGGATATAGGATCGTTTTTCAGTAAACCAAAACACCAAGTAAGTCAGTTAAGTCCCAGTAATATCAAAGGCATATGTTAATTGATTTAGTTGGTTATTTATTGAAGTTTTACTGTACTTATTTTGAGCTTTATATTCTTTTAAAGCTACTGAAACAGACTCAGAGATTAATCCAATAACAAATAAAACTTTATAATGTATATAAAACATTTACTCATGCTAATCCAGCTATCATACAATGCTAATAAGAACTTCCTTTATATTTGTTTAATAGTACAGTATAGTATTTAATAATAAAAGTACAGTATTTCTGGCGACATCTTTTGTGCCCCGCTCAGAAATTGCTCTTGGGAAATATTTCTGTTTATTTCCTCCCCAAGAGTGAAATGAAGTGTCTGCTCCTGGTAACACCAATTATTTTGTCTACAAGAAAACTTTTTCCTCTGTTTTCATCATCCGTTTGATATTCAGCAGCTCAAAATAATTGCTTTAAATGTTGATGAAAGAACAACCGGATGCTCCTGGCTGCAGGCCTTCATCTCTCAAGAAGTGATAATGAGGCAAGAGCTGATGAGCAAATGAAGCATCTCTGGAAACAAACACACAACACTTTGAATAAATCAGCAAGTAATTATGTACATTCACTATCATTTGTAGCTTTCGTGCTGATGCAGTTTATCTAGCCAAAGCTTGCTGCAGTGTTTTAGCACATAGCTAAGCACTGAGAGAGTGCTAACGGACTCTCGTGTGAGTGAAGACGCAGTCAGACGTGTGCTCACTGAGCAAGTTCATGGCAGGAACTGCGTTTTCATGAAACTACAGTAAGGCAGAGCTGGAACAAGTGTGACTTCATTCCATACATGCACATTGGTACACTAGTACATCACTTCACCTAAGAAAAAAATCAGCAGGAGTTGTCCACATTTTCTGCCCTTTAGGTTAAAAAAAGTAATCCGATTTATTTTTTGAATATTGTTTTTTTCCCTTGAACTGAAATATGTGCAGTTACATCTAAACGTTAGTGTTCATAGTGCTCAGAGTTTGTGCATGCGAGTTCTGTTTGTGAGATGTCGCTGCAGCTTGCAATTTAATTGAAATAACTTGTATCTCGGACATTCCAGAATGTTAGATCCAACTATAAACTTCAACTTAAAACGCACAACATGTCATTCATTAAAAAATTAAACATTGTAATCTTTGGTAAATTGTTGTCATATAAGTGAAGTATCACACTTCAGGTGATACTGTTATACAAAAATGATCCACTTTGGGTTGTGTCAGTTCTGCGCTGTGTCACATCACTTTCGTATGACTGCATTAAAGCTGTTAAATCACCGGCACAACCCATTCAACTGTGTCAACTGTAGTGCAGATGTTCCTTCAGTACCACATCTGCTCAATCAAGATGGTAAGCAATAATTCCACACTGCATACACCTGTAACAACCGAGACTCAGCAGAGGTTAGACTGCATGTGCCGAAGGTTTAGTTAAAACTGTCGTTAAAACAACGTTTCAGAATTTAAAGTCAGGATCAGACAGTAAGATAGCAAAAGACGGGCAGAGGCTCAGAAATCAGAATATAGATATCATCTATCAAGTCTATATGACTCTATATAGTCCAGAAACAGGAAATGAGGATCAAACAGGAATTGTGTGTATCTGGAAGTTCAGTACTCATGGTAGGGGGACCCCTGCTGCTGTGGAGGTGAGGTCGTAGTAATTCAGCACTGCAATTGTAAAAGGAAAAATAAATAAAACAAAAATAAATTTAAAATAAATGTATTCTTTGGTGGCAAATCTACTCTGTAGGTATGGCATACCGGCTTACCCAACGCTTTACTCTACGCTGTACTCTACACTGTACCCTACACTGTACTATATGCTGTACCCTAAGCTGTACTCTATACTGTACTCTACCCTGTACCCTACGCTTTACTCTATGCTGTACCCTACACTGTACTATATGCTGTACCCTACCCTTTACCCTACACTTTACTTTACGCTGTACCCTACGCTGTACCCTATGCTGTACTCTACGCAGTACTCTACACTGTACCCTATACTTTACTCTATGCTTTACTCTACACTGTACCCTACACTGTACTCTACGCTGTACTTTACGCAGTACTCTACACTGTACCCTATGCTTTACTCTATGCTGTACCCTACTCTTTACCCTACCTGTACCCTATGCTGTACCCTATGCTGTACCCTACTCTTTACCCTACACTTTACTCTATGCTGTACCCTACGCTTTACTCCATGCTGTACTCTACCCTGTACTCTACGCTGTACCCTACGCTTTACTCTACACTCTACCCTATGCTTTACTCTACACTGTACCCTATGCTTTACTCTATGCTTTACTCTATGCTGTACCCTATGCTGTACCCTAAGCTTTACTCTACGCTCTACTCTACACTGTACTCTACACTTTACTCTACGCTCTACCCTACACTTTACTCTATGCTGTACCCTAGCCATTATCCTATGCTTTACTTTATGCTGTACCTTACACTTTACTCTACACTCTACCCTACGCTTTACTCTACACTCTACCCTACGCTTTACTCTACGCTGTACCCTACGCTTTACTCTATGCTTTACTCTACACTGTACCCTACCCTTTACCCTATGCTTTACTTTACGCTGTACTCTACGCTTTACTCCATGCTGTACCCTACACTGTACCCTATGCTGTACCTTAAGCTTTACTCTACGCTCTACTCTACCCTGTACTCTACACTTTACTCTACGCTGTACTCTATGCTGTACTCTACACTGTACCCTACGCTTTACTCTATGCTTTACTCTATGCTGTACCCTATGCTGTACTCTAAGCTTTACTCTACACTCTACTCTACCCTGTACTCTACGCTCTACCCTACGCTGTACCCTACGCTGTACCCTATGCTTTACTCTACGCTCTACTCTACGCTTTACTTTATGCTGTACTGTACACTTTACTCTACGCTGTACTCTACGCTCTACCCTACACTGTACCCTATGCTTTACTCTACACTGTACCCTACGCTGTACCCTAAGCTTTACTCTACACTTTACTCTACACTGTACTCTATGCTCTACCCTACACTGTACCCTACACTTTACTCTACGCTGTACCCTATGCTGTATGCCACCCTTTACCCTATGCTTTACTTTACACTGTACCCTACACTTTACTCTATGCTGTACCCTACACTGTACTTTATACTGTACTCTACGCTGTACCCTACGCTTTACTTTACGCTGTACCCTACGCTTTACTCCATGCTGTACTCTACGCTGTACCCTACGCTGTACCCTATGCTCTACTCTATGCTGTACTCTACGCTGTACCCTATGATTTACTCTATGCTTTACTCTACGCTGTACCCTACACTCTACCCTATACTGTACCCTAGCCATTATCCTATGCTTTACTTTATGCTGTACCCTACACTTTACTCCATGCTGTACCCTACACTGTACCCTACGCTGTACCCTATGCTGTGCTCTACGCTATACCCTACACTTTACTGTACACTGTACCCTGCACTGTATCCTACGCTGTACCCTATGCTTTATTCTATGCTTTACTCTACGCTGTACTCTACGCTGTACCCTACACTTTACTGTACACTGTACCCTGCGCTGTACCCTACACTGTACCCTATGCTTTATTCTATGCTTTACTCTACGCTGTACTCTACGCTATACCCTATGCTTTACTCTATGCTGTACCCTATTCTTTAATCTATGCTGTATCCTATGCTCTAGCCAACGCTTTACTCTACGCTGTACTCTATGCTGTACCCTACACTGTACCCTACGCTGTACACTACGCTTTACTCTATGCTTTACTCTACGCTGTACCCTAAGCTTTACTCTATGCTGTACCCTTTGCTTTACTCTACACTGTACCCTACACTTTACTCTACACTGCACCCTACGCTTTACTCTATGCTGTACCCTTTGCTTTACTCTATACTGTACCCTACGCTGCACCCTACGCTGTACCCTACGCTTTACTCTATGCTGTACTCTAGGCTGTACCCTATGCTTTACTCTACACTGCACCCTACGCTGTACCCTATGCTTTACTCCACGCTGTACCCTATGCTTTACTCTACACTGCACCCTACGCTGTACCCTACACTTTACTCTATGCTGTACCCTATGCTTTACTCTACACTGCACCCTACGCTGTACCCTACGCTTTACTCTACGTTGTACTCTACGCTGTACCCTACGCTTTACTTTATGCTGTACCCTATGCTTTACTTTACGCTGTACTCTACGCTGTACCCTATGCTGTACTCTACACTCTACCCTACGCTTAACTGTAAGCTCTACCCTATGCTGTATGCTACACTGTACCCTATGCTTTACTCTACACTTTACTCTATACAGTATTCTACACTTTACTCTATGCTCTACCCTACTGTGTACCTTATGCTTTACTTTACGCTGTACTCTATGCTGTACTCTATGCTGTATTATGTATTATTTTTATTTATATCTGCCTTTATTTTGAAACAAATCTAGCTGGTTATATTTTTCAAAATATAAACAAACTAGTGACCCTGAGCAGGATTTAATTAAGGATGAATGAATGAAATTCACATTAATGAATGTGTTTTAAATTTTTTTGTTTAGACCTGAAAGCTTCACATCATATCTGAAGTCTCCTTCTTCGTGATGTTTTTGTTATTTCGCTGTACTTCAGTCCAGTGCACACTTCTCACTCTTCTCAAACCGGACAGCACACTCGTATCTGAACCTATTCAGAACACATTGTCTGTTCACTCTGTACTATGAAGCCATAGTCGGTTAAATTCCTGGATACTTTACAGCCTTTAGCACACATTCCTTATTATTAAGGAATTTATGAAAGTTCTTTATAATATTTTACTATGATTCTAAACACTGTTAGAGAGGATTTACAGTAAAATAATACTTAAGTCAAGGTTTTTTTCTTAAATTTTTTTAAAGTAGTGCTCATTCAGATTTTTTTTTTGGTCCTGTGTGTTTACATATACGTAAACACCGACACAATTTTAACATCTTTTGTTTTTACATTTTTAGCCTGATGTTTACATCATCACTCCTTTCAGAAAATGTAAAATTGATTATTGCGATCTTTAGGCTCTTTATAATTTTTTAATAAAAAAAAAATTGTTGTATTCTCAGACAGATTCATGCGACAAATCTTGTGTGGTGTCTGAGCACTAAGAGATCAGTTCAGCCAATTGTTGTGTAACAATGACAATAAGTTCAGAAATAAAAGGACAATCAGATGTGAGGCTTTAGATTTGAGTTAAACGATTTAGAACCTCGTTTACATGGGACTGATATTGGATGTGAAATAATCTGATCTGAGCTGTTTACACCTGTACAACAATATCTTATCTGAGCCTAAAAAAAAAAGATAGATACAGATACAGAAGATAAAACAGATAGCTTTCACGTTTCAGTTCAGTCGCTATTTGTGGGTCAAATAATATAGGATTAATAATGTGTGTAAGAATAGTTGTATTAGTTTAAAGAGTAGTTTAAATACTCCGGACTTTATGGTTCATACCTGTGATATTAATGGATGCAGAAATGGATCAGATGATAAGGAAAGGATTTTCCAAGTTTGTTTAGATCACTTTGTAACAGCTTTGCGTTTATATTTGATGTAGTGTATGTTATGTTGTTTCATGTCATTATTATCTGATTATAATGCTCGCCTACAGACTGGCTACCAGATCTACCCTAAACATAGAACTGCTGTGGTACAAGAATGGATCATCACAGAGGCATTATTTGTGAACAATGACAAAATACATAAACGATTACATGAAACTTTCACTGGAAATCCAGCCACTGATTGACCCACAAAATGGAGGACACTCACAGTGACATGGTGAATGAAAGTATCTTGGATGGTGATGCAGATGTAAACCAGCCCTTCCTTCTCTTCTTAAAACGTCTGATTGATTTATGATTCATATCTTATCAAACCCTGATAACTTTGCTGGACAATAAAACTGCCGTGACCTTCAGAAATTCTCCTTGATTATAATGAAAGGTTTTTGTGTTGGAGAGTTACAGCGCTCGTGAGTTATGGAGCAGAGAGAAGGTTAAACACTCTAGGTGTTAAAGCGAGTCTGGATGTGTGAATTCTGTCACCCGGGTCGAGTCCACTGGAAGCCGCTTCACTCCGGCTGTTTTGAGGTCTGATTGAGACAGATTAGTGATAACGACAGTGTTGTGATGGCATTCATCACACCCATCACTGGCTGGGCTTAAAAATAGAACGGTGAGAAAATCCTGCAGAGAAACGGACGGGCAATCGACTCCGAGGCGGCAAGATGGAATGCATTTATCATGCTTTTATTGCATGACCTCCATCTCTCGCACATTCTTTCATCATTCTTCAGTGTTCCGATCACATGGCGCCGAGGAGTGGACGGCCTCCCGACGCCTCGCTACGCCGCCACATCGTTTATTCCCTTTGTAGACAAAGGAAGTGGGTGAGAGACAGGAGGAATGAGAGATCAGTGCCTGGGAAAGAATAATGTCCTTCAGAGTTGTTAAGGAATCTGTTCATCTGTTCGTATGTTCACATTGCGCTCATTTTATATCATGAAGGGCAAAATGAATAATAATAAGAACCTTGCAATATTATTAACAATGCACAAGCGCGCAGAGTAACAGGAGGAAAACTGCTCTGAGAACAGATGTCACGGCAGAACCCATGCCCTGAATCTGCATTTTGTTTGTTCTGCATTATTTCAACATGATTCCAAGCAGCATTGTTTTTACAAGCTGAAAATGCTGAACAAGATTAACCAGCCATTAAAAAAATAATGGCACCCAGCACCCAGACAATTGCATCCAGTTTGAGAAGAGAAATGAAAGCTTCACTGATACACGAGAAGCGAGCAACCTAGCATTGATGCCACGCCATGGCTAGCTCTCTAGACAGATAAAAATCTCATCTATTTGGATTATTGAGAGCTTTTGTCTGGTTTCTCACAGAAGAGCAAGATCAGGCACTCAGCTCTCACTATCACCAAAGAAACATTATCATCAAACTGGGTATGGATTGCAAAACGAAGAGCACACCATCGACACAATCGGATATCTAGCTAGCCTCACCTGTAGGATTACCAGCCGGAAAAGGTCATTGAGAAGAAGAACATCATCATCATCATCATTATCATTATATACGACATGGCTGTCAACACTGACTGCACCATCAGGGTGCAACTCCCAGGCATCATTCTCCATGACAGGAGCAAGAGACATTGTTTGCTCACCATTATAGTCATCAATGTGAATGGCTCAATGAAAGAGGAAGAAAAATAAGGCAAATATAATGACCTTGAGATTGAGATGTTACGCATGTGGGCCACCAGGACTCGCTTGATTCCTGTAGTAGTCAGAGCTCTAGGCAATGCTCGACTAAGTTTACAGAAATACCTTGATGAACTGCCAGGCAACACATTCATCATATCCTCAGTACAGCCCACATTCTTCAAAAACTTCTTACTATTTGACAATAAACACCTAAGAGTCCAGTGGAGTCCCGCTATAAAGTTAGCAGGAAAAGTAATAAGCAAAAAAAAAAAGAATAAATAATAATAATGGGGCGGTGTGGTGGTTAGCGCTGTCGCCTCACAGCAAGAAGGTCCTGGGTTCGATCCCGGGTCACACAGGGTGCCTTTCTGTGTGGAGTTTGCATGTTCTCCCCGTGCATGCATGGGTTTCCTACCATAGTCCAAAGACATGCAGATTAGGTCAACTGGCTACTCTAAATTGCCCATAGGTGTGAATGCGAGCATGTGTGGCTGTTTGTCTGTGTCAGCCCTGTGGTGGACTGGCGACCTATCCGACCCAGACGGATAAAGCGCTATAGATAATGGATGGATGGATGGATTGATAATAATAATGATACTACTATTAGTTCTAATACTACTAATAATAATAGCAATAATAAATTGCCAAAATATAGATACAGCTATTTTTTACCCATAATTCCACAGTGCAATTAAACTCCCCATTCTTGATTCTGATTGGTCAAAATTTTTACTGTATAAAATTGTGAAATTGCTCATGGACAATTTTTTTTAGCTTATGTTATGTTACCTTCAGAAGCCCTGAACCACAAGGTGTAAACATGTAAACAAGTGCTATGTCTTTACTTTGACTTATACAGTAACTTATTATTTCAGGATATTGTCCTATTATTTTGACTTGTTAGCTTGTTATTTTGATAAACTTAGTCAAAATAATGAATTATAAGTCAGAATAATTAGCTAATAATAATCACGTTAGTAAGTTAAATTAATGTGATGATATCTTCAAATAACCCAAGTCAAAAAAGCAAAATGGTTAGCAGAATTAAGATAATAATTCAAATTCTTTCTTAATTATAATTCTTCATTCTTAATAAAAATAATAATAATAATAATAATAATAATAATAAAATGAATTACTCAGTAAATTATAAAATTATAAATTGTATTTATATATATAATATATATACTATATAATATATATACCATATAATTTTTATAGTTTATATAAATTATTTATATAAATAAATCAAATAAATCAAATTATATAAATAAAAATAATAATGATACTTCATGATTATTTTGAAATAATACTTTGTTTCTCCTCCATTCTTGAACATGTTTTTATTTCATTGGGTGCTATTAAAGGTTGGAAACAAACTGTGTTAAAGTTTTATTTTGAAAAAAAAAGAGTGATGTGGAAAGGTGCGAGGCCGTGTGCAATCCCCTCCTCAGCCTACAGGTGGCACCGACCCATTATTAAAGACCAGAGAAGGAGAAAGTGAGGAGAACTGATGATTATTCAATTTATTATCATGTGTTTAATTACCGAATCACACAACACGAACAGAGACACAGATCAGTTCCTCTGATGAGTCGCGGAATATAAAATGTCAGACTAATTAACACCAGCAAAGGTTAAACGATTTCCTTAATTGTGTAATTACATTTTTAAGCCTGCTGTTTCATAGTTTCTCCAACTTTCAAGATTGACCTGTTTCAGTCACGGCAGGAAAGTGATGATGGAAAATTAAAAAACATTTAGGCGATACCTAAATGATGGTTTGATCCGTACCTTGTCCACCTAGAAAAAAAATATTCACACATCTGAATTGACAACTTTAACATTTACAGACATTTCATTCATTGAATCCACAACCTATCGCCTTACACCATGAGTCTGAGGGCTTTAACTAGGACAGAAGGTACTTCTGAAGTGAAAGGGCTTCAGAAATGAAGCTGTGGCACCTGAAAGATATGTACAAGAGGATATTTATTATCGAGAAACTTTAGAGTTCAAATATAATTCATATCATCCTTGTCGGTGGAGTTATGAACATGGCTTCCAAAATGTCATCCAAAATGTCAGAATGTGACAGCTATTAGTCAGCTAGCAGTGTACACACTCTGCTAAAAATGTATACGCGTTGTTCTGGCTTTCCGTGTAACTATATACATTATAATATCTTCCGAGTAGCGCTGTAGTGGTAGCTACTGCTGATTACTGGTCCACGAGCATTCCTTTAAAATGGTTCTTCCAAATTTGATTGATTCAGTGAACAAATGTACTCTGACTTGGAGACTTTTAAAAACGCTTGACTGAAACACAACGAGCTCTGTGGCAGCATCAGAGGTGTCATTATAACAAGAACTAGAGCTTCAAAGACAGCTAAACTGCCTGTTTCCATGAAGACTGTTGATTGAGAGGTGCGGAGGAGTGATGCTGGTATCATTCGAAAGCTACTGAGCAGCTCTCTGATATGCTTATAACATGGTGCTTGTTGGGATCCAGTGGTTTAGAGCTACAGGTCATTTAAAGCTCCACTCTGTGTGATTCTGCCCCCTGCCCCCCCTCTCTTACACCTCCCTCCCCAAGCGTGTATTAGAGTGTACGGTGGCCGTCAGGAGCCCGTAGCGTACTTCCAAGTACTTACATTCACACTCTCTTGCTTTTTCCGTGCTAAATAATAAATATGATCCTCCATTTTTCAAAATTTCATTCTCAAACTTGTTCTCCAGCTCCAGCAACACTGATTCCTCTTCTTCATTCTTCCTCGTCTTCCTTTCTTCTTCTTTGTCGTCCTTCCGGATTCACGCTGCCGCTTGTAAACACGTGAAACGTGGAAGGCGCTCTCTAGAGGTTTGTCCGTTCTGGGCTACTGTAGCGGCGCAACATGGCGGCTCCGTAGCGGTGGACCCGCTCCCTGTGTAGGTATAAAGGGCTCGTTCTAAACTTACACAAACACAACAATTCAGACTTACAGATAATTATACACTAATGAGGACCTACTGATGAATATTATATTCCGTTTCTGATAATAGTTCCCCCTGAATCCTACGTTTTTGGTGATAACGCAGTCTCTATAACAGAATGTGAACACGTGACAGTGCACTCTCTCCCCCACATATAGAGCAACAAACAACAACAATAAACACAGAACCTCTAGACATCTCTCACAGACAGTTGCCTGGCTAATTTGTTTAGTTTAGAATATATACAGTGAGGTCCGAAAGTCTGAGACTGCATTAAAAATCTAGAATTTATTTATTTTCATTTATAAAGTTTAGATTTTTAACCAAAGAAAGAAAACTGATCACTATCTTGGATACAGTAGATACAGTAACTCTCTTTAAACACTATTTAAAGTTAAAGAAATCTCTCCCAGCCGCGGCTCTCTCATGTCCAAGCCAGCTTGAGCGAATGCTGTGATTAAAGGGGGACAAATCAATTCTGAAATGCTTCTAAGATTCTACTTTTCACATAAGTTTTCATTAATGGACCCTGGTGTAGCTACAGCCTCCTCACACACAACCAGTGTAATTAACCAGTAAACGCACCTGATTACAGACAATCTAGCGTTTTGTTGATCCAAATCTCTCACTTGATTGCAGCTAAAAGATGTCTTCAGCAATCAGGGTCTTTTCTAATGGAATAAAATCAATTATCTTTATTTTTCGAAGGCTAATGTTGCAGCACATTGACGGCATATTAACATGAGTCAGTAACTCCAGAGACTTTTGCTCGTACAGTGACGATCAAGACCGTTCAGTTACTGTGCATGTTTACACCAAAGAGAGAGTGAGAGTTTATTGTAGCTTGGATATGAGATGGATGAGAAAAGATGGGAATTATTTGCTCTTATAATGTCATAACGCTGCACGTTTATGGCTGGGTGATGCTTATGGTTAGCTAGCTAGCTTACTTGGCTGGTACAGTTTGTCGATGACTATTAGCCACTTTTAAATGTGTAATATTTCATATAAGTTGAGATAAAACGTACGCTAGAGATCCTGAAGTTTAGCTCGTATCCAGCCGTCTGGCTTTGCTGCAGAAATCCGAGCGCTTTTCTCGCTGAGTTTTGTCTTTTGGAAATCGATACGCTTTAATTTATGACAACAGGTTCGTTCCTGTCCCAAAGGGAAATCCAATAGACGAACGATATTTTCCTAATATTAATTTGGGTAACGTGACATTAAATAAAGCTAGCAATCACATAAAAAGAGGCAAACAGAAGGTATAGTTCTTCTTTAATGTTATGAATGATGTTTCACCATCAGCTGCGTATGTTGTAGATCAGCGACATCTCTTAGACTACTTTCATTGTTTTCTTTGTATTACAGCACAATCAAACCGACCCGGGTCTGCCGTGTTCTCGGAGAGAGGCGCTCTCAACGTGCTACAATTACAATTCCATTATATCAATGTCGAGATGTGTATAATAACACAACCTGGGCAGCGCCGTTCTCCAACACGTCCTAAATCTCTCTGCAGTCTCTGTGGACTGACCCCGTGCAACTTACCGTCAGCTCTGATGTCAAAGCGGGAAAAAAACAACATTTCCATATAAGAACAAAAAGGAAACAAGGACACACTGTTACCCAGAACCCGTGGAGTTCTGCTCAGAATAAAAAGCTGATGAAATACGCTGGCATTTCCCCCTAACAAACACCTGTAAACTGGGAAAGAAAGAGTTTGTCAAGGGTTATTTGGATAGTTATTGGTTCTTTGCTTCCTTTTCTAACATTTCCTTTTTCAACATTTGTCTTGCCAACGAGAACGGAAACAATAAATAAAGCGATTGAGGGGCCATGCACCGCTGACTGAGGAAGACCAGAAACCATCAGGACCATCTGTGCTTGTTCCCGAGGAGCTGGAGTAAATCTGATGGCAATCTGTCAAGCCATAGCCGAGATATTACCTCACTTCCTGTTTGGTGACTTTGCCACCAAGTTTGTTTGTGCATTTAGGACGAATTGTCCCACAAGATCCAAGAAACAGGTTCTGTTTAGATTAGCCTCATGATGCTGTTATTTAGATTTGGGGATGATTGAGCAAAATCTGTAGGAGGAGAAGTGAAAAACCTGTTTTTGGAAAAATTCAAAATGATGATAAAATCCAGTGTGGTGGAAATTAACATCATGGTATTTTTTGGCCAAATGTGGTAGGCTACTTTGGTACTTGGCCACAAAATGTTATATAATGTTGCCCGCAGGGTCTTGTGCGGCAAACGCGTCACGTAAACAGATTAAAGAATCATTGCTTCGAAGTTCTCAATAAGGAGAAGTGTGTGTGTTTGTGTGTGTGTGTGTGTGTGTGTGTATTGTGTATGAAGGAGTCTCCAGTGTGAGCGCTGTGTAACAGGCAGAGGTAAAGCTGGAACTGTAAGGGTTCCACATCTTCAGGACAGAGGAGTTTACACTGCACGGCACTTTCTCACTCTCATCACACGCTGCAGGTTTCCTCTTATTCACTTGCAGAGAGAGAATAAAGAGAGGCTGCTGAGGGAACCACTGTTTATAGCTGCTATAATTATTACAGTGATATAAAAGGAATAAGACACTCTGGGACGTGCTGTAAGAGGCAAACGAACAACTTTGCAGTAATAACAGTCAGACCTCCAAATCAGATGTTAAAATAAATAAAGGCTACTTGAGTGTCATAGCGCCCCCTTGTGGATTACGTGAGTTATAAAGGCAGGTCCATGAGAAGCTTTATAAATGATTAGAGCTGCATTGATGATGACATCATTCATCATTCCTCCTTTCTGTCCATCTCAGTCTGTGTGTCTCTGGGATCCACCGTCTCACTTTTACTGTTATTTAAATGTGCCAACCCTCACACACACACACACACACACACACACACACACACACACACACACACACTGCTTAAAGCTGCACAGCGCCTGCGCAGACAGCAAGCAAGCGAGAGAAAGCGAGAGAGCCGAGGAGGAGAGGGAGGAGGGAAAGAGACGAGCAGAAGCGAGCAGAGAGAAGCACACAGAGCACACGGAGAGCAAAAGAGCGAGCGATGAAATTCCTCGGAGCCGTCTGCATCCTTCTCTTCCTGCCAGATTTCAGCCTCAACAGCAGGTCAGTGAAGCTTTAAAGCTGCTTTGTCTTTCTCTTCTTTTCTGTTGCGTTCTCTGCGTTCCAGATCTGTGTCTGTGTCTGGGCTTCTTTTGGGGGACACACCGGCTTCGTGCATGATGATGATGATGATGATGATGATGATGGTGATGTTTGATTCCATTAATCTCTGAGGTGTTTTGGAATGACACTGAGCTCCTTCAGAGCTGAACAAGGACCAACGGCTCAACTTTTCCATTCTGATTTTCCCCGGTTGTCAGACTGAAACAGTTTTTTTGGCTTTTGTGCTGTAAGTTTTGTTCTTTGTGGTTTGCGGCACTAATCGATGGCTCTGTGTTACAGTGTGTGTGTGTGTGTGTGTGTGTGTGAATATGTGCAGGGATATGCGCTTTTCTCCGAGTGAACAGAGACTAGGGTACACACGGAGCGAATATTTCTTTCTCCTTTTCTTTCCCTTTTCCAGCTTTGATGTGTGACACTGAGTTAAAGCGTTCTTCTGCTCCGCTTCCCTGGAGGAGGATTTACCGAGACGAGGCCGCTAATGAGACGAGCGCAGAAGACTTTAAGGTTGACTTCAGTGCTGTGGGACGCGCAGTGTCCTTTATTGGGACGAATTCAAACGAGTAAAAGCCTGAAACACTGCTGATGAATGAATTGTGCCTGGTGCGGAGGGAGGGGTCGGGAAACGTATACTTCTGTAACTGCAAATGCATCATGGCCAGTTTGCGCCTGTTCATCTTCCTTCTCTGAATAATTATTAATATTTTGGTTATGATGCTGTTCAAATGATTTATACGGTATTTGTTTGATGCATTGCGATTCTTTTTCAAACGATTCTGCATCATTTTATTGATTTCTTTTAATTTTTTTTTTATAAAGTCTACTAATTTCAAAGGCATTTTCTGTTTCACAGCCTGAGTGAGGATCAGAACTGAAACTGATCATGGAATTTATTTGGGAAAAAAGTTTAGCATAATATTTTATCACAATTTTATTTTTGATAGTGGAAATATGAAGAAAAATAACCGCTAAAGCTTTTTAAAAAACAAGCAAACAAGGAACATAAATAATTCACAAAAAAAAGCAAGTATTTAAAAAGCAACCAGATAAAAAACTAAACAGAAATGAATAAATACTGTATAATTAATAAGAAATATATACATAATAAAATTTATATTATAGTTATAACTAACTAAATAAATAAATCTTTACAAAAATAAAATAAATTACAATAACAAAATAACAAACAAACAAAAAATTTTGAGGATAAAAACATAGGAAACATAATAATAATAATAATAATAATAATAATAATAATAATAATAATAATAATAATAATAATACATTTATTTATTTATTTTGTGAAGTTTAAGTTACAAGATAGTTAAACAACTTTAAACAGCTCCTAAGTCTCTTTTTGCATAATATTTATAAAAGGTGAATAAAGGAAAGGATATTTTTTAATAAAAAAAAAAAAGTTTTAATGTCAAATTATTTGTATGAATAAAATATAAATGATTTGGAAATGCATAATTATTGCGAGATCGATTTCAGCAATCACTCAGGTTTGAGTAAAAGTTTTTTATGATGCTGAGACTGAAATGATCAGTAATGTGTTAAAGCAGCACGTGGACACACTGGAGGAAATAATCTATACGTTTCTATGGTAACGGCTCATTCTCAGGGACGTGTACAGCAGATGCTGCACAGAGGCTGCTGAGGGGACGACTGTTTATAGCTGCTATAATGTACCTGAGAACAGGAAGTGACCCGTTTAACTGACATAATAGGAATTAAACACTACAGAACATGCTGTTATAGGAAACTAACTTGGAGTTTAATTGATTTATGGACTCTCATATACTGTCTATTAAGACTTTATGGAACATATTATTTACATTAGAGCCGGAGACACGTGTTGAACTCAGTACAGCCTGATGGAGTGCAGTCAAGCTTCTTTATAAAACCAAGCTTCTTTGTTAAAGATAATCATTAACGCTGTAATAACCTGACCATAAATATGTTCATAAACCCTACATCATTACTAAAGCAGTACTAACCTGTCAACAAACCGAAGATAAGTTGATACAGTAAAGACATCAACGTAGGACATAACAAAGATTAAATCATGAACCCTAATGTGCCCTTAAAGAACCCTTTATTCTGTTTCCTGGAAGGACAAAAATGAAAATGAGAAAAGAAAGTAGATGCTGCGATTCCTGAATTTTCTAACGAACCCTTAAAGAACCCCTGAAAAGCATTTTTCCCTAAGAGTTTTTCTTTTTGGTCCTTTTCCCTTCATGATAAATAATACAACGAGTTCTTCAAGAGTTCATCGTATCAGGGTCCTTAGCTCCAAAAAGGGTTCTACTTCATATAAGAACCATCCCTGTAAAATAGTAAAGTCAATAATATTAATTATAATTGTTAATAATAATAATTTAACCCTGTAAACCCCAGCACTGATGAACAGGCTCTTCTGATTGTTCCTCTGGTTGAACTTTAAATGTTCTTAAATGTTCTGTGTGAAACTGTACAACAGGAAGATTCCCTATCAGAAAGGTTCCAAATCAAACCCCATTTTGGGAGCTAAGGACCCTTAACTATTCTTAAAGAACCCGTGAAGAACCTTATGTTACTCAAAGACGTCTTAACTGTTATGCTTTGAAGGACCGTTTTCGGGTTGTTTGTACCGAGCTCCAAGAAGATACAGGTTAAACTCCTGACAGGTTCCAGGTGTTAAGAGGAAAATAATATAGCAATAGTTTGGGGTTTATGGGTTCTTTATGGATTCACTGCATAAGTAAAGATTCTTAGGTTCCAAACCATGATTTGATGTGGAACCCTTTCTGATAAGGATCCACTGCTCCAAGGTTCTTCATAAAACTTTACAGTATTTGTCAGTAATCATTATTTGAGTGTTAAACCTTGAACCCTGTCATATTTCCCTTAACTAGAGACCAAACAGGGGCGTGTGGTGTTACTGAGAATCGCAAAGCGTAAACTCCTCCGTCCTGAAGATTCCAAAAAGATCTCCAAACCACCGTGTCTTTAATCCTGAATCCTCTCCCTGTCTGTGATTGGTTGAAAAGTATCACACGGTCAGAGCAGCAATTTGATTTTCAGCTCAGCACTAACACTTCCTTCCTCTGTCGTTAAAAAAAGCAAAAAATAAACAAAAGGAAATAATACACTCCCCATTGCATTCACACCTCTTTCATGACCAAACACACTAACAGATCAACTTGAGGTTGATTATTTTCCTATAGCAGCATGTCCCCAAGTGTTTTATTCCTTTCACAGCACAGCAACTTATCAAACATTACAATTTTTTATTTATTAAAGAATGACACAGTATGATTTTTATCTATTTAAACAAAGTTACTGTTGTAGCTAACGTTATAGCAGCTATAAACAGTCGTTCCCTCGCCAGCCTCTCTTTATTCTCTCTCTACAAGTTAATAAGAGGAAAAATAAACAAAAGTGCTGCGTGTGATGTGAGTGAGAAAGCGTAGTGCAGTGTAAACTCCTCTGTCCTGAAGATGTGGAACCCTTACAGTTCCAGCTTTACCTCTGCCTGTTACACAGCA
>JAQQZR010000037.1:23669217-23684884 GCA_030068235.1 Notoglanidium macrostoma | reverse complement strand
ATTTGAAAGTCTTTTAGTTTTCATTTTATTCAACTTTAAAGAACATCCCAACTTTTCTGGAATTTGGGTTGTACATCACGCAAATAACTACTAGTGAAAAACGCTTGCGGTAATGAACACATAGGAGGTGATGTGCGGGGGCTGATGGGTAATGTAGTCCAGAGGTGTAGTCTGGAAAACATGATGAAAACCTGGGTGAATAGAAAGATAAAAGACATGGAGGTATAGTAAAATGTAGAAAGAAATAACAACATAGAAAACACAAGAAATAAATTAATAAATAAATAAATAAAGAAAGAAAGGCAAAAGATTCATTAAAGTATTAAAACTAATAAATGTTCTTACTTAATACCTAAATTGTGTTTGCGTGTGTGTGTGAGATGTATGTGCTGTCATTGGAGACAGAGATGTAAAATATTTATTCTGTATTGACCTGAGTGATGTGTGAAGTTCTCAGGGCGCCGTCTCGGCTCGTTCTGTTTGTTCTGCGTGAGATATACGTCTCAGAGGATTTCGGCCGAGTGGGCAGTCGTAAAAAATGTAACAGGCCGGAGGATGAAAACAAAGATCTGAGTGTATGTCTGTGTGTGTGTGTGTTAGAACCTGCTATATCATCACATACGCACAGCGATTGAGAGACATTTCCTTCAGAACACACTGGCTCTGGTGTTCCACGTGGGACTCCGAGGACACGATTTTTCTGACTTGTAAATGCAATTGAAGTAAAGAATGTCATAAAATGAATCGCTCACTCGGCTCCGGATCTAATAAAGTGTTGCACAGCATTAAGAGAAGATTCTGCAGTGAATAGAACCAAATTATACACTACTGAAAATGTAGAAGATTGAGGCACTCCAAAAGGTAGATGTATGAAAAAGCCTTTTTAATACATGGCTATTTAATTAAAACAAACGGCAGAGTTTCAGCCATGATGGCCTTCTTCAGGGCGAATCGAAGTGCTGCATTAAAGCTCCTCCTTCTGTATCTTCTCAAACAATCACGTGATCAATATAAATACAAAGTCATATGATTAACAAAATCTCCTAAACAGCAAATATACATGCTGTAATAATATCTCAGCTCTCTTTTTAACCCTAAGCCTCATCTCCTTTTATATATTGGCATTTCTTCTTAATCGAATGACAAGTCTTATTTGTTTTATTTATTCATATTCGTATTTAACGTTCATTTAATTGAAATAAATAACTGACAGCATAATTATTATATGAAGTTACAGTAATTAATTGCAAATGATCTGATTTGAAGACAAGCTATTGAGGTTCATGTTAGTTAGTGTTCTTATGTGTAAATGTGCACACACTCAGGAGCACAAGTAGGAATACGCACGTTTCCAATTTTCGAATTTTCTAAACTTTAAGTATCAAATTTTGCGTAACTTGTGTAAATTCTCCTGCGAATGATTCACGAATAAATCTTTTCATGTCCAGCTTGCTCCATAAATGAGAACCATGTTTCTGAACTAACTGGATTTTCATGAATATTTCTTGTGTAAAATTCTTTCATATGCAGAGTGATAAATGACATCCAGATTTCTAATTTTCAGATAAACAGATTTTATGCTAAAAAAAGAGTGTATGTGCTACCCGTGTGCTACCCGTTGACTCGAATGCTATTAAGATGCAGAGACATGCCGTGTTGGTGTTATTGAGTGCTGATGTTTTTATTTTCCGTGTTCTGTGATGAAGCTCTCTTTCCCGTGCTCTCTCTATCTGTGATGTGATTGAAGCAGATAAGCTCACCATGTGGCTCAGTGTTAAATAAGCAGTGACATACAGACAGGTGATATGAAGCTGAGGAACAGAACAGGAGCTGCACCATAAACTCGACATGCTTATCTCAGTCCTGCACCATGAGACAAACTCTGTTCACATAATCACCGACCACACAGCCATCTACTGACCACACAGCCATCTACGGAACACACAGCCATCTACTGAATGCACAGCCATCTACTGACCACACAGTCTTCTTCTGGCCACACAACCATCTACCAACCACACAGACATCTACTGACCATACAGAATACTATTGACCATGCAGCCATCTACTGACCACACAGTCCTCGACTGACCACACAGCCATCTGCCAAGCACACAGCCATCTACTGACCACATGGTCTTCTACTGACCACACAGCATTCTACTGACCACTCAGCCACCTACTGACCACACAGCCATCTACTGACTACATGGTCTTCTACTGACCACACAGCCATCTACTGACCACATTGTCTTCTACTGACCACACAGCATTCTAATGACCACACAGCCATCTATTGACCACACAGCCATTTACTGACTACATGGTCTTCTACTGACCACACAGCCATTTACTGACCACACGGCATTCTACTGACCACAAAGCCATCTATTGACCACACGGCCATCTACTGACCACACAGCCATCTACTGACCACACAGCCATCTACTGACTACATGGTCTTTTACTGACCACACAGCCATCTACTGACCACACAGCCATCTACTGACCACACAGTCTTCTTCTGACCACACAGCTATCTACTGACCACACAGTCTTTTCTGACCACACAGCCATCTACTGACCACACAGTCTTCTTCTGACCACACAGTTATCTACTGACCACACAGTCTTTTCTGACCACACAGCGTTCTACTGACCACACAGCCATCTACTGACCTCACAGTCTTTTCTGACCACACAGAGTTCTACTGACCACATGGCCATCTACTGACCACACAGCCTTCTACTGACGTCACAGTCTTCTACTGACCTCACAGTCTTTTCTGATCACACAGCATTCTACTGACCACACAGCCATCTACTGACCACACAGACTTCTACTGACCTCACAGTCTTTTCTGACCACACAGTGTTCTACTGACCCCACGGCCATCTACTGACCACACAGCCATCTACTGACCTCACAGTCTTCTACTGACCACACAGTCCTTGACTGACCACACAGCCAACTACCGATCACACAGCACTCTACTGACCTCACAGCATTCTACTGACCTCACAGCATTCTACTGACCACACAGCTGTCTACTGACCACACAGTGTTCTACTGACCACATGGCCATCTACTGACCACACATCCTTCTACTGACCACACAACGTTTTACTGACCACACAGCCATCTACTGACCACACAGTGTTCTACTGACCACATGGCCATCTACTGCCCACACAGTCTTCTTCTGACCACACAACGTTTTACTGACCACACAGCCATCTACTGACCACACAGCCTTCTACTGACCACACAGTCATCTACTGACCACACAGTGTTCTAATGACCACACGGCCATCTACGGACCACACGGTCTTCTACTGACCACACGGTCTTCTTCTGACCACACAGCCATCTACAGACCACACAGCCATCTACTGACCACACAGTATTCTACTGACCACACAGCCATCTACTGACCACACAGTCCTCGACTGACCACACAGCCATCTACCAACCATACAGTATTCTTCTGACCACACAGCCATCTACTGACCACACAGCTTTCTACTGACCACACAGTATTCTGCTGACCACACAGCCATCTATTGACCACACAGTCCTTGACTGACCATACAGCCATCTACCGACCACACAGCCATCTACTGACCACACAGTCTTCTACTGACCACATGGCCATCTACTGACCACACAGCCATCTACTGACCACAGTCTTCTACTGAACATATGGCCATCTACTGACCAGTCAGTCTTTTACTGACCACATGGCCATCTACTGCACAGTCTTCTACTAACCACACGGCCATCTACTGACCACACAGCTTTCTACTGACCACACAGCCATCTACCGACCACACAGTCTTCGACTGATCACGCAGTCCTCAACTTACCACACAGCCATCTACCGACCACACAGCCATTTACTGCCCACTTAGTCTTCAACTGACCGCACGGCCATCTACTGACCACATAATTTTCTACTGACCACGCAGCTTTCTTCTGACCACACAGTTGAAAGAAAGAAATCAGAATGAAATAAGAAAAAAGTTGATAAACAAATGTAACCAATGAATAAATAAATAAATAAGTAGGGATCTTTGGAGAAACAAACAAGAAGCATTCAGGTCTATTTAATCTAAATGTAAGACTATACATTTGTTACAATGGTCTCTGTAGTGGAGAATAAATAAAAGTCCTCTACATTAGAGTCGACGTAATTCATCCCTGATGTTTATAAAATGCAACAATGACAGAACAGGATTAAAACACATGTGCAGATTAAAAAAGTTTCAAAACACAAACACTGCAATTTAGAAACAGTGATGATGAAGAAAACAGTGGCGAGATTGATGATGAAAACGGGTGTCTGTTCCTTTCTGTTTATTTCTGCAGTACTGCTATAAAGTGGCTGTACTCACTGAACAGCGTGCCTCCTGATGGAAGCTGAAAGCTTGGCCTCGCTCTGTCACAGAAATATAACTGAATTAGAATGCAGAACTTGCTGAAGTGTCACTTTTCATCTTTTCACCCCAGAGACGATCTTCCTCTGACCGCTGCATGAATATGACCGAGTTTTATCACGGAGGCGCTCAGCACACGTCCTGAGTGTGCTGAGCGCTGCTTACAGCTGATTTCTGATTTCTTAAACCTTAATAGTTAGCTTTATTTTTAAGAATTCTCAGATTGATAATAAACAATAACATTAATCAAACCTTTGTATTATATTTAAATTCTTAAAAAATTAAGCTAATCAATAATAAATAGTTACATAAAAAAGTGAAAATATATGTAGTACACCACAAATATTAGTTTATTGTTGGAATTTATTGCCTAAACAGATTTATTCTAGAATGTAATAATAATAATAATAATAATAATAATAATAATAATTAGGTCAACCAGTTCTGTACCTGGAACAAGTTCTGCCTCTTTAGAGATCTTTTCTTTTCTTTCTTGCTAAATCTTTACTGCATATTGCGCTGAAATCTTGGAAACTTTTCCATACAACAATGAACACTTAGGGCTCAATTTAATGATCACCACAATTCACTAAACAAGCGCCAAGAATCTTTCTTCACCTGGAATAATATTTGAGAGCCATTTTGTGCCTTTGTCTCTTTGCGTAAGAGTTTCTGCATGGTTTTTTCTCAAAGCTCACATCACTCGCTGCAGATCCTGCATCCTAAATAAAGCGCTTCATCAATAGCAATTACTGACTTGCCGTTGTGTGTCAAATGCCTGTGAAAATCGACTCTTAATGTAAAACGGAATAAGGCTAGTTATTGCTCAGAGGACACATCGACATACACCAACAGTATGTACAAGAACTTTACGAGCACGCAAAGAGTCGTTAATGCCTAACTATGAAGTTACATTTGCAGAATATCACAGTTTTTTTTTTTGTGCACAAAATCACCATATTGGCCTCATGATTGCTTTATAAATTGCACAAGAGCAATAAACCTCTCAGAAATGTAATTTGGGAATTTGGGATTTTGAGGAACCCAGACGAAGGATGGCCACGCCCTTGAGACTGCCCTTTTTAGCCAGATCAGCATTTTTGAAGGACTATAACCCCATTCTCCTGATTAACACCAATAACAGGCTCTGAAAGTAGAACAGATTGATTCAAGAAAAAGATTGATGCTAGCATATGTATAATGTCCTGTGAATACATTCATAACCTGTTACAATGCATTTATAAGGCATTTTATACATCTTTTGGTCAATTATTTATGAATAGTCAGTACATTTTATAGTAACTTTTACATACATTTATAAAATGTCTCTACTGAGTGCAGATTTTGTAAAGATTCGTAGTATGTTGTAAAGGCGTAAAGTTTAGTATGTAAAGTTCTAACATTTTGTAATATATTTTTTTTTTATTTTAAAGTTGTAATGTTTTGTTGTTTTTAAAAGTTTTAAAGTATTTAAAGTTTTGTAGTAGGTGGTTCAGTCATACATTTTTGTAGTTTGTTGTAAAGTAGTAAAGTTTAGTTGTATGTTGTTGAGCTAAATAAAATGACCAATAAGAAGGTTACTTCTGTATTGGGGTCTATATTAATGTCAGAGTTCCACTAAACATGTGCTCTTACTTGGTCTGAAAATAGGTATCATGCAGCAGTGATCATTAGTTACTGGTAAAAAAAAATTGTAGAAAAACATGCATTTTCCATTAACGGAAAGATACAATTTTGGGGAATGTTTCTTTCCTGTATTATATAAATTGTACTATAACTTTGCATTTGTATCCGCTTGAATCTGTCTGAAGTTTGGATTAGTTGCCCTTCATATTATTGCTTTATTTATTGTTTAACTTCCTCCTTAACTGTTTAACTTCCTCATTCACCTCCTTAACCCTCACCTCCTCATCCCGGAAACAAGCCACATGAGGAGGTAGTATCTATTGTCTTTCTGTTCTAATAAACACAATGTTTAATAATAAATGAGGATTCACAGCCTTGCAGGAGGTGTCAATATCCGCAAGGTGTTATTTCATTAAGTAACCGAAGACCTGTGTAATGCATTATAGAGCCTACATCACCCTTAATCCCTCAGAGGGCCGAACTCTCGGTAGTAGAGGCTGCTAACAGAATGGTGTGAATCTCATTATCGTAATGGATAGGTCTAATAATAAAGCATTACCTCTTTGTAGACCAGATTAGCAACGATTGTTTTCAGAGTCCTGCTAAACTGCCTGTCCAAGGTACTGCCATGCAGAAAAAACTCATTAGGCATTTTATTCCCTACTTTACCATTGTAGAAAGGAAACACTAACCATTTCATTAAAGATTGATATGAAATCTGGTGTGAGTACACTATTTATGCTAACACCAGAAACCGTCATAGAACATCGTGGATGAATTGGTAGCTTTGTCGTGGACAGACAGTTGGATAGCGTTTTTTGAGGCTCTAATTGGACCCTACTTGGGACGTAGCTACAGTTTCTTATATGACATGTCGGGTTTTATGGCCGGACTTCATTTATAAGACCTAATACAACACAGAAGGGTGGTTTTATGAGTGCATTGGGGCTGTATTGCAATCTTTAATATCTTATAAATGGTTAGCTGGTGAGGTTTGGGGAATTGCCACTCTCACAGTCCAGGTAACAAACATTTTCTTTTTTATGGATATTTTGATAATGTTGAATGTCACCTGTGCTATGAGTTTTTAATATGTCAGGATTTGTTTTCAATCCACATCAAAATGTAGCTGCAAAACAGATTTATATCTGACCACTGCGCAGCCCTATTTAAAACCGTGACATTATACAAGTGTATCAATCTCTCCAAGTCACATTCAATAAGCAAAACCCCTCCCACTGCATTACATCACTTTAACTCCTCCCAAAACCAATTCCATATTACATAATATGCAAAGCCTCTCCCAATACATCAGAACCAATACTCATTCAAATACATTGTCACAATCAACCCCCCCACCTTACATCATATCCAAAATGTATCCCAATACATTAGAACTAAAATGTATCCCAATACATAATGTCATAAATAAAACCCCTCATACTGTGTCACACCATAACCAAAACTTGTCCCAATACAATATATTACATCACAACCAAAACTTATCCCAAAACACTACTTTATAACCCAAACTTAACCCACCAAGACATTTTATGCTGTAACCAAAACTCCTCCCAAAACACGTCCCAATATATTGTCATATCTAAAACCCCTCCCACTGCATTATGCCATAAACAAAACTCATCCCAATACATTGTTATGACCAAACTTTCTACCAACACATCATGTTAGGATCAAAACCCTTCTCTTCTATCATGACAAAAACTCATCCCAGACTCATCCCAAAACCCCAACTAAAATTGATCCCGAAAGAGTATGTTACTTCACAAACAAAACTTATCCCAAAACGTTACTTCATAACCCAAACTCCTCCCAATAAATGTCAAATATGTCATAACCAAAACCCATCCCAAAACTCATCAACTTCATTGTCATAACAAACATGTATACATTATATTACTCCACCTTTAAAAAATCCTCCCTTTATGTTGCATCATAACCAAAACTCCCCCAATATGTCATGTCATAACTCACATGGTCCATCATTGCTAAAGTGCCTTTAAGAAGGTGTAAAATCATGAATTTTGACATGACTATCTTTCACATACGAGGAACCTGAAGTTTAACGTTATGATTTACACATTACACACAATCCAGCGATTTGCTTACAATCTGAGAAAATGTTAAAATCTTATCATGCTCCTGTCCAGATGCATTCAACTAGCAGACGTAAACTGGGTTATTAGCAGCAGTAGTAAATTAAGACTGCTGAACTCACATTGAGAAGAATGGATGAATTGCTCGGCTCATTAGCCGGATGAATAGCAAAAAGTTTTAATGATTATAATGAGTCCATTAACCTTGAATATGAAGGTTTTAGATCGTATAGAAAAATGTCATCATTTACCTGTCTTTGGTCACTCATTCTGTTTAGGTTTGGAGTTAGTAATGAGGGTTTTTTTTAACCAGAGGCTAAGATGGAAGCTTTGTTATGTGTTATGTATGTACCCTGAGGGCTTTTGTACGTGGATTTGTTTAAGAGTTATATACTTAAGAGTGGAAAAAAGCAGCTCTGACACCATGCTGCTACCTGAGTCACTGGTCCAAGGTTTGGCGAGAGAATAAACAGGCAGACATATGTGCTACTTATCGGGGATGTGGAAAAGTCGATGCACGCCAGGTTCTTACTCAGCAGGGGAGGCGTTTCAGGTGGCTGGTAGCAAAAGAAGCACATGGAACTGAACGCCACACCACTGACAGCCAATGAGAGCGTAATCAGTAAGCACTGAAAGCTGCAATCAGCCGTTATAGTGTGTGCTGCAGCGATCCCTAAGACTGAAATGACAGAAATGCCTTGAAATTACACATATTGTGCAGTGGCCAAATTGTGATGTTTTCTTCTACACACAAGACTTTTTTTTAAATTAGCATTGTCTGCCATTTTGTGCTAGCTGAAGAAGGACGTGACAGCTAGCTAGTAAGATTTATAAACACATTTCTAAAATGAATGCAAATCATCAAACAGAAATTTATACTTACAATTTATTTGCAACATTTACAAATGATGCCACCACTGCAGCCCACGTGCTCGAGTTAAGTGAGCATGTGCATCCATGATTTACTGATTGGCAATGGCTACAAGGTTCTGCTCACTTTGAGAGCTCTTCAGGAGAAGCCGTGCAGCCAGGCGAGACAAAAGAAAGCGCAATGTCCAATAAACGTCAAGATTTTTTTTTGCAAAAAGCACCCACTCACGCTCCATTTACTCCCAGTGAAGCTGTGCGTTTGGGGGGGAGTCAAAATGACATGTAAAAGCCTGTTGTCTAATAAACGTTCATCTTTCTTCCCATTAAAACAGTGAGTCCACAAACACCTAATAGACACTAATAGACGAACAGGTATCAATGGGAGTTAGGAGCTTCCAAGGCGATTTTCCCGCAAGTTGCACGGTTCACTAAAACAGTTTGAGTTTAATGAACGCACAGCTCCATAGTACAGTGAGAATTACACCAAGACTGATGAATAATAGACACTATGGAGAAAAGGTTTCATTGCTGCATTTTAATGAAACGTTGGGGAAGTTGGGTTGGTATAATTGTGAAAATTGCTTTCCTGGTCTTTTGCATGTTTTAGCACTTAAAAGTGAAAAGTACGAAAATCGCATTTTAAACATTCCATTCTAAATCCACTGCAAGATGTGATGCTTATCTCTACAACCTCATCTACTGGTGAATAAACAACATTTCGGATCATTTATAAAGAATCATAAGTTTAGAAGCAGAAGTGAATTCTTGTTTGATCATTAGCATGATCCATGTCAGCTTCTGTCCCATCACTTGAGGTGAAACTCACTTGCCACGTTTAAAGACAAGCCTCATTGCCGTTTCTTCACTCCACTGATCTCTGTTCACGCTCAAATCAGTGCAGAAATAGTCTGTTATGCTAGATTTTCTGTTGTCTTTTTATTCTGCCATTTAAACATTTTAAAATTTTCGCCTTTTTGCT
The DNA here is from genome assembly GCA_030068235.1 of Notoglanidium macrostoma. NCBI lineage: Eukaryota > Metazoa > Chordata > Actinopteri > Siluriformes > Auchenoglanididae > Notoglanidium > Notoglanidium macrostoma. The sequence continues at coordinate 23,674,855 of JAQQZR010000037.1, read as the reverse complement.
CTGTTTGGATGATGATGTAACGCAGCAGGAGCACTGCGGCCATTTTGACAGCCCACGTCTGATTCCAGACTGAGCTGATTCCATTTCACGCTGCGAAAAATGATCAAATCGTGAGCAAATCACACTCGCCTAGCTGTGTTTATGGCTTCTTACACTACTTGAAGACACTAATGGAAGGTTTATCGTCTTTATTTTGGCTGTTTTCCGAAATTCATGTTTACTGACTTCCACTGGATTTTCCAGACCTCCTCACATTCAAGATTCCTGATTACCAAAAGGTCAGATGTCAACATTTTCTCCAGTCATGATTATCGCCCCATGAGGGCATCTTTAGAGTTGACTCACTACTAAGTTGCTATTTCTGTGTAATAACATCTCATCCTGAAACATCCCACAAGATACTATCAAATGTTATAAAGCTAAATGTTAAATACATTTTGAATGTTGAATTCTGGACTCTGTTTGGTCAGAAGATTCAAATCACAGCTTAATATAAATATTAATGCATTTGTTCGAATACGTGATCGTTTCTATAGTAACATCTCATTCACAGGGACAGTCACAAATCAGTGATATGTTCTCTGAAGGTTTCGGTACGGAGAAATGTGTTTATTTAATATTTATGGAAGGAGTCTCCAGTGTCAGAGATGAAGCTGTTGTGCAGGTTTTCCAACAAGCTGCATTTTCTTTGTCTTATGAACTTCAAGAGAGGGAAAAAACAGAGGTTTGTGAAGGAACGTCTGTTATAGCTGTTTATACATTAAATGTACCTATAAATGGATAAAAATTGTGTGCCATTCTTTAATTGTTGTGCTAAAATTGTTGTGTTAAAAGAGGCAAAAGCAATACAGCTGTTGGTGGCATGTAGATACAGTTTAACCAGGTTTTAATCATTAATAAATGTTTTATTAATAAGTACAGTCAGCTCATAAATGTGTTACAAGCTGTTTTAAAGTGTTAGCCAGAATGCTTTTTTAGCCTCATTGATATTTCTTTTTTTAATTACACTGATGTGATTAAAATCAGGAATCGTATTTGTTGGTGATCTGAAGGTTTTGCTACATGCTCGTTGTTTCTTCCTGTGATGTCCTCTGTTCATCCGTCTTGATACCTGACCATCTGGACGTCCTCACAGGTAGCCGCAGGTTCTGCCAGATAGAGTCTGATCCGAGCGGCGTGAGCTCGCAGTTCAGCTCCTTTAAGATGATTGCACAGATTAGATGCAGAGATTCGGTGTGCGACCGGAAAATATTTTAACCTCGGCATCTTTTGAAGCTTGAAACTCAGACGCTTCAACTTTTAGTGAAGATTCAGTGCTGGTTTAAATCGGCAAACGTCTTGGAGAATTTGCTCTTAGATAATAAAAAGAGACAGAGTCGGGCCATTTGTTGTTCCAACCTGTACAGCTGAGTGTTTAAATTGAATTTTACTAATGGAACACGTCCTCTAGACGCTGCAATTATCTGAGAGAGGCAGAGAGGCGGGAAAGCGTCATTAAACTACGCCACTGCATTTATTTGACATGCAAAAGACAAAGATACGGTTTTAATATGTTTAAATAGAAACTCGAGCGTCCGGTATTCCTGCTTCCACGCCCTCTTCAGCAAAACATGAAGAATTCATTTTAGTTTTAATCGCAGATAGATGGAGAAGGAGACGTCTTTAGCGTAACAGTCTGTTTTAATAGCAAAGGAACGGCATGGTGAGGTCCAGGGAGGAATAAAACACCGTGTGTGGTGCAGTTACAGGAAAATAATCAGCAGTGGTGTGGTGTGATGAAGCGAAGTTACTGTTAGCACCCTGAAGTTCATTATTTTCCTATAAAAGCACATACCCATGTTATTTATTCCTTCTAGGAATACGAGCAACTACGCAAACCGTTACAGTTTATAACTGATGAATGACACGTTTTTAAAATCAATTTACAGCTACATTTAATGTAACAAGTGATTATATTTTGTAGTTTTCCTAAAAAACAAACACACCAAAAAATGACCGCTAATTGTTATTCGGTTGGTAAAGAGAGTGTGCATTACAACAAATAAACAAACAAACAAACAAACAAACAAAAGAGATAGATAGATCAATATATAGGCTGATAGGTGTCACTGTAACACAGCAGTGGCTATAAAATAACATCGTATAGAGTATATTTTGTAAAACGCACAGACGTCCTGCCCTCTGATTCCACACCACCATTCCTCTTTCATTATTAAATGCTTCCCAGAATCCTCTGTGCCGAGTAACGAGTCACCATGTTCAATGCCATCCATATTCAAAAAACAATCTGCCAACATCTTATTTTTAAATTTTATATATTTATATTTTTATTGGTTCCTTTTTTATTTGTTGCGGTTTTATTACTGGCCTAATTCACTATTCTGTTTTTCTTCCTTTGTTTTTTTTTACATCACAAAAATATAAACCCCCTTTAGCCATATTATAAGTGTATGAAAGGTGTTGTATACATAAAGTGTAGAATTATTAAAGTTTATTATGACTTGTGCTGTACTGATCCACTGAAACACGCCAGACCATCATACGTCCCAAACACTTTGTATGACGAGGAATAAAACTGGAGAGGAAACTGGTGTATGTAACTTGGTCAAATTTCCCATTTTGTCCTCATTTCCTCTATTTTCAACTCTTTCTGCTCAGTCGTGTTCCGCACGCGGGAGTGTATCGATTTTCTGTCTGACGTGGACTCTGGAAGATTGGCTTCTGTTGGAGATTTTCCAGCCTCCATTAAAGCCTTTTCAAAAAAATCGACAAAATATCAGGGAATAAGTAACAGGAAGGTCTGGCTTCCGTAGCGAAGAAATGCCACATCTCACAAATCAGAAGCAGCTTCCGTTATTAGAGCTAACCTCCGAGGTCACAGTGACACCACGCTGTGATTTCTGCTTTAAATAATGCTCTGAATGTGCTGACATACAGCACGTCCCCCACATGTGCATTTAATAAAAGGTAGCTCGGCCGTTGCATAAGATTTCGTCTTTAGCCAGGTAATGTACAGATCAGCGTGTTACAGGAAAATCCTCAGCAACAGGGTGGTGCTGTGACGTGGCCTTCAACACGCACTTCCTGTTCCTAATGTTTCATTCCATCACAATTATTTTATTTCTTAACGAATTGGGCATCATCATTTTCATTCATTTACAGTTACATTTAACGGTGTGATCTGTTACCATAGAAACGACCACAGAATTCAACCAATGACCATCATGTAGCAAGCTGTATTTAAACGTCTGCTCATAAGTTAAGAAGTTGTCTGCAGTCATTAAGTGTGGTGTTATATATGCGGTGTAAAGGTTTCACCTCGCACAGCCTCAGAAGGAAATTTAATGAGGTTCCCCTCTGTGTGTGAAGCGGAGGAGAGAAGTAAACGAGTACGGCAGCACACAATGTTTATGAGAGTGTTTCTCATCTATTTCCTCCTGTACAGTGTTATTCAGTGTGTCCATGAGAATGCACCGCGTCGTGTTCGGGTGTTTATACGGAACCCGAAACACTGCACTCGTCCCTTTCCTTCGTTTCATTCCAGGATTTTGCCTGGGTAATTGGGGAGCTGAGTTAATTATTCCCCGGCTCCTTGTTGGCAGTGTTACTGCCGCCTGTCTGGAGAACCCGGGAACAGTTTTGTCGGGAAAAATGAGTTGTGAGACTGTTTCAGGGATGTGTTTACGCTGAAGGCTATGCTCTGGTAAAGTTTTAGGCCAATTCTGGTGTCGCTAACAAAGGATGGTTTTTTCCTTAAACCATTCAAGTTGCAGTGCAGTAAATAAGCTCCCAGAAAAAAGGGTACTAAATGGTACTTATATTTGATGCTGAGGTGTAAGCCTTTTGTTCCTTTAGCGTGTGTTCATTGTATGGTAATACATTTATGCTCATATATAACAATAAATCGATTATATGAAGAAAAATAATAAAACACTTGATACGCTACGTGTGAAATAAACATTCGCTTGAGCTTTTTTTGTTAAATCGTTTGTTTATTTATATGGGTGTGTTGCGTGTGGCATATGTATATTATTAATATGAAGCCACGCCCCCTCGTGTCACCGCACGTCTGTGCAGTACAGATGCGATGACAGTAGGGTGGACTTTTTGACCTGTACACCATGTCTTTAATTTGCTGCAGCTTAAATTTTAAGCATCAATTGAAGCAGTTTTTATCCATTTATAGTTGCGTTTAATGTCGTGAAACTAGTTCACACTTACATTATAGCAGCTATAAACAGTCCTTCCCTCATCAGCCTCTCATATTTTTCTCTCGTGTCACGTGACCTAAATGCAGAAAAATGTGTTTCCATTTCAATTTTGTGAACTATTGCTTTATCAAATCGCCTGAAAAACCACCTAAAACGTAGCGCGATATTTGAGAGGTATTTTTGAAATCCATACGTTTCCGTTACTCGGTTTTTTAGTTCGCTATTTCAAATTGCACGTTAAGCAGATTAATGGAAACACGGCTTCTTACGTTATAGCAGCTATAAACAGTCAGAGCGTTTGCTCTAAACACCCCTCTGCATGAGCTGTTACTATAGAAACGATAACATATCATTAACATCACACTAATTATAAATACACCTGTGATGTGCAGCTGCGCTAATGTCAGAGCCGCTATTATAGAAAATCTATCAACACCCTCTGACCAATCAGAGTCCAGAATTCATCCAACAGCATTATCTGTAAGTTGTTTTTTTTTTTCCGAATCTTTATCTGTCCTTGTTTGTCTTTCGCAGTGAAATGGAAAGCAGCTCCCACAGGAGAAGCGCGCGGCTAAACTCGTTACCGCAACTTGCTAATTAACTAAAATCTGAGCTAAACGTCCGTCCAAACACCAGAGCAGTAAAACAATGCTCTTGCAGGATCGGTGTTAATGACAGTAATTACACCAAACTGTGAACACTGACTGAATTCTGGGGCGTTAAACACAGATGAGTGAGGACCTGGGGAGCTGGAGAAATACAGAACATCATGATGATTTCGTGAAACTTATTTGCAAATAATAAGAATAATACAACAAACTGGTTTTAATCGCACTGTTTGATCCAGGTTGTGTTTATTTCATTGATTTTGAAAAAACCGCAGCGTGCGAACTTTACAAACTAACATGAATAAGCTAAAGAATAAACCACTGCGTGTGCTGCTGTTATAGAAAAACAATCAATACTGAGGTGGTGTGATGAAGTGAAGTGACTGTCTATCCAGATGTTGATGTTAGCTCTTGTGGGCGTGGCCTGTCCAGCCTTTTTATTTAGTTCCAGTGTGAAACAGTAAACAGCTTATGATACATACACGTCGGTTTCGTGCTGAGCTTCATAATTCGTAGCTTTGTTCTGAGATCAGATTAGCAAAGCATGCTAACTCTACTAGCTACGTACGTTCACCAGAGACACTGAGGATCTCGCGCCGACTTTCTTCCGAGCTTAATTTTTCTTTGTAATGTCTCTGTACACGTTTAGTGAGAGGGGTATATATATATAGACTAGCAGACAAAAGTTTGGACACACCTTCTAATACAATGTTTTTTTCTTTATTTTTATGACTTAAAAGTTACTTCATGTCTTAAAGTAATGATGGACTGTTGTTTCTCTTTACTTAGTCGAGCGGTTGTTGACATAATATGGATTAC
>JAQQZR010000037.1:23634704-23669117 GCA_030068235.1 Notoglanidium macrostoma | reverse complement strand
GCCTTCTTAATGCATTTGAGACATACAGTAAATAGTACTGTAGGCGCACCTGTTCACTGAAAAGCATTCCAGGTGACTACTTCATGCAGATAATATGTAAGATAATGCCCACAATATCATCACGCTAAATGGCGGCGACTTTTTTTACACTTTTTTGTTTACGACATAATTCAGTATATGTGTTGCTTCATAGTTTGAGGTAATCCGTATTCTTTTACAATGTAGAGAACAAAAAAAAAGAAAAACCTATGAAAGAGAAGGCGTGTCCAAACTTTTGACTGGTAGTGCATGTATGACAATAAAATTTTTCAGGAAGTAATTGCATGTAGGAACTAAAGTGAATGGGGGCTGAAGTAACTGTGCAACGTAAATACTAAAGGATTGAGGAATTGTTTGAACTAATCAATCAATTGGGTTTCATTGCTTTGGATCTAATTTGAATAGAAATGGGAAAAGCTCTCAGGTCCCGTTTACACTTAGTTTTAAAATGTGTCTTGAGCATTCGCCGTTTACACCTGTGTTTATCATGCGTTTCCAAGGTGACCACTTCTGTTCAGATTTCGTCACTGCCTATATCACTTCCGCTAGAAGGTCAATGGTCCTCGTGCAAAATTATATTAAAACATTAAACCTGCAAAATACCTTCATTCTTTTCTTGCACTCCAACTGTGTACATCGCTGCTCCTCTAAATTTTTTTCTAGCATGTCGCGCTGTTACCAAAACAACCTCCGCGTCCAGCATTAATGATGTACTTTCCTGTTACGGCCGTGTCGGGGACGCATCAGGATGCATCAGCGTTTACACTACAGAAGGTATGTGGTTAAATGCGTCCCAGACCACCTCGGCAAGTGGTTTGAGCAAATGCGTCTTGAATGCATCTTGAATTGCGTCTTGGAGGTCGTTTACACCTGTATTTAGCGCTGCCCAGTTGTGATCAGATCACCCAAGACGCATTTTAATTCCAAGTGTAAATGGGGTCTCGGTTTCGTGCACATACTAAGAAACTAAACGGACTTTCGTGACAGAGCTGCTATTATAGAATCTACTGACCAATCACAATCCAGAATTCATCTTGCCTTTTCAGATCAGTTTTCTGACCTAAATCTTTAGGACGGAACATAAAGACGTCTCCAGGACTGATTTTCTGTACCATTTGATTAGTTGTTGAAAAGGACATGAAATTTTTGCTAAATTATTGTTTTTCTAAATGACATGACAGAAATGAACAGGTCATCCAGTACAAATGAAACTTTTTTTCCCCTCATTTGTCCAGTTTTTCTTGTGACAAAAGTTTCTATGGCTGTTATAATACTTTAACCACAAACATACGCACCACTTGTTTTTCCCACCATGTGGGCTTTTTAAATCTTTGCTCATTAAAACAGATCATTTGTCATTACAAATCATGTTAAAAAAACAACCCACAGTTGCTTTTGCACAAACATTGTGATTAAGCCCAGGTGTTAATAATTACCAGCATCAGCAGAGACCACAGCGCCAAATAATATCCCACCATCAGGGGGGACGTAATTATAGCACATTGTTGAGGAATGGATCCAGCACTGAGGGAGGAACAGTAAAGCCTGCAGAGCAATTTCAATACCACATCCAATGGCTTCGTGTTCGGCGTGACAGGAGGCAGGGAGGAGGACGATGATGATGATGATGATGATGATGATGATGATGATGACTGTCTCTACACGGATTATTACACACAGAGACAGAACGAGAAATTTGGCCTCGAATATGAAACAATGACAACATCTATCAAACAGATAGCAGCATGGCAGGATGTGTTAAGGACGTCTCCGTCAGATATCCTGCTCAGAGTCTCCTGTAGAGTATGCTAATGACACTGCGCCGCAGTGCTGTGGGATTCTGGACTCTGATTGGTCAGAAGGCGTTGATTAATGTTCTATAACAGCGGCTCTGACAGTAGTGCAGCTGCACACCACAGCTTTATTTGTAATTATGCGCTCGTTCTGATACGTTTTCGTTTCTATAGTAACAGCTCATCCACAGGAACTCACACAGCAGAGACGTCACATAAACGGAGGCAAAACCCATTGATATGATGGAGTACGTTTTATAAGATTTATGGAGGAGCCTTTAGTGTCAGAGGTAAAGCTGGAACTTTTAGTTTTCCAAAATCTTCAGGACAGAGGAGTTCACGCTTAGTCGCGCTTAGTTTTTCCCTCTTATAAACTTCAAGAGAGAAAGAAAAGAGAAGGAATGGCTGTTTATAGCTGCTATAATGTAAGAAGCCGTGTTTCCATTAACCCGCGTAATGCACAATTTGAAATTGTGAACTAGAAACTGAGGACGGGAAACGTGTGGATTTCGAAAAACAAAAACCCCTCTGAAATATCACAAAGTTTTTACGCTCGCATTAGGTGGTCTTATCACTTGCAGATTCGATAAAGCGATACGGAAATGGAAAGACAACATGACGAGCAAACGGACGTGCTACCTAGCGATCTCGAGAGGAGAAAACAATTGGTTTTTGTCAAAACATTTTTTAAATATTACTTCTATTTTGTGCAAAACTGCAATGGAAATTTTTCCTTGAATGTTTTCGAAACCGTAAGAAACGTTAATATTTTTTCCATTAAAGTTAATTTCAGTTTAAGATCGCGACCAATTTTCAGATTGTGGCTTTCTTACGGAAGACTTTCCTGTCTTTCGGAGTGGTTTTTTTTGTTTGTTTGTTTTTTTACCTGTTACCTCAAGAGTCGTCCTACGAAGTCTCACCAGAGGGACATTGTTGATAAAAACCGCACTAAAGCGGTCTTTCAGGGAAAATCAGCATGAGGAAAAGATTGGAAGATCGATAGTGACAGGTCTTCTTCTGAGAATAGAGGAACATTCTCCTGGTGAGTGTGACATTTCCACCAGACGCTCCCACAAAAAGGAACAATTTCCAGGGGACCGAGGTGTTCTAACACGAGCAAACAAAGAACCCGAACCTGTCGTAGTGCCGCTGAAGCTGGCACACACGTTAGCACATTGATTTCAGGACGGCTTCGTGTCTGCAGGACGAGCAGCGCAAAACCGTTAAATCATTTCAGATTGTGAAGGAAGCATTAATATTTTATTAAAACGTTTGGCTCTGTCTAATTTCCCTGCCAAGCGATAGAGAAGATAAACGGCTCGTGTATGACCTGCAGGGCGGCTAAGCGTCTATTGATGGATTAGATGTGAATGGTGGCGGTTCGGGAGTGAGGGCCGATCTAACAATGCGCTGTTCACGCAACATTGCACACACAGACAACATGCGGGTTTATTAAAGTCCCGCAGAACCACACGACTCCGAAATCTCCAAAAGATATTATGATAAATAAAAATTTGCATATGATTCAAATACACTTGAATGCTTGAGTTATCCTAGTAGTACTGTACTTTTATACTTTATACTTTAAATAAAGTATAAAGCACATTTAAACTTTAAATAAATGAAGAATACGTGTTTACCCAACCAAACACAAGGAAAACCTTATTCCTTATATTTTCCTTTTTGACATTCAGTGTAAAAAACACAAATGCTATGAGATCAGTTATCATTTGTGTTTTTGTGTTATTAAAGTTATTTTTACATCAAGAATTTCATGAATTAACATTATGATGTCTAATAAAGAAGCTTGCTGCACTGTTGTTGTCATGGCTCCGTGGTTACGGTGTTCACGACAGCGCAGAAGGTTGTGTGTTTAAATCCCAGAGCTGGCATGGTTGGGAAGACCCTTAACCTTCATCTCGCCTGTATCAGCCAAGTGTGCCGGCTTATGTACTATTTTATATAACGTTAATATGTTACAGTACTTTACTTTTTACAGTTGTAAATTTTACAGTACTTTACAGGCAACCCAAGTGGTACAAATGGTAGATTTAATATTGAATACATATGGAATAAAACAAATTCATTAAAAATGAAACTTTATGTGTTACAAATCTTTACTTTTATTTGTGAATTCTTGACTATGTATATATAAAAACTCTACTTTCAGTAAATTTTTGCTTTTTTTAATTGAGTTTTATTTAATTTTGACATTGCTTGTAAATGTAGTTTTTGTCTTAGTCACTTACTGGAAATTTTAGTCACATTTAAGTCTTTTTCTTCTTAAGTCTTCCCAGCTATTTTTTCTTTTTCCTTCTTTCTTGAGACGTGATTGGTGCTGTTGCTGCTATGCGGAAGTTATGAGGAGTTAGCCACGTTACCGTTTTGCTAGTTATGGAGTGAACGCAGCATTTTGTTCTCTGTGATGGTGATGACGCTGTACATATAAAGATGTTACATGGTTCAGTCCAACGCCGTGTGTGTGTCCTGACTCATATAGCTGTTAGAGTCCAGGAGTCAGAAATATTGCCGAAGGATATTTTCTCCTGGCTGTAAAGATTCCCTTGAGAAGTAAACTCGTTTGCTCGCCTGAACAGAGCCAGCTATTTGGTCTCGTCTTTCCTCGACTGGGCAAAACAAACAGAGATTTTACCATAATCTTTGCTATCAAATATCTTTTCATTTACATTGCTGTTTTAATTTAGTCATGAATTAAAAGGCTGGAATTTTCATTGACAAAATTAACACTGGTTTTATTTTACTAGTAGAGATTGTCTGTAATGTTTTACACTAAATCGTGTGCTGTTACTGGACAATAATAAACTTTGGGAAGGAAACAGGAACATGATTATTTTCCTACAACAACATGAGCCAGAGGGCTTCATTACTTACATAGCGACCAACTTAACGGATATTAGTTTGCAACCTCTATTTCAGAAAGATATGAATCCAATTCTATAATTTATGTTTATGTTCTCGCTTTGCCTTTATAGCTGTGTCCTGATTAGGATTTGAAACAGAGCCAGGACTCACTGGGGGTAGGGTATCTCATTCCAGATCATTAGTGCTGGATCAATATCCAATAATACAGGCTGCTACACTCATGTATGTTCACTCATATTTGTAACAAAAATGTTCCGATACTATGTGACCTAAGGCTAGCGTACGTTGTCGCACTAATGACCAGACGATGCAAAACGACAGCCATCTCGACACATTTTCCAATTAATAATCAAAGAAAAGCAGACTGCAAACTGTACTCTGTATACATATCAAGAAGAGAAGCTACAGCATCTTCCTGACGTGCTTCTATACGTGACGATCAGCCTCAATCGGACACAATGGAAACATAACGTGCTTTACTGACAGCTGAACAGAAGTGAAACCAAACAAGCAACATCATTTCGTCCAAGCGAACTAATAAAGCAAGCTAATGCAATTCATTTCCAATAAACTTGCTAAGATTATGAAGAATGAGATGATGATGATTATTATTATTGTTATTATTATCAGTGCCACATCAGTAGATAGTGTCAGAATCAGCGGCACTGAGGAAAACGCTGCACGCAATCGATCGGCAGTGTGTGGACTAAAGCATTAGAGAATTCCAGGAGGAAGATCAAAGTCCTTCAGGTCGTACACTAACATCAATGACACTCCAGCCGCATAATTGAATTCAATGTTCTCGAACTCGCCGCTGCTACACAATAACGATGAATAATCCGTACACATCAGGGGCCGTTATTGAAGCGTGAGGATATTTGCTTTAAAGTGTATATTATATTTTTTCAAGCTTGATTTCATGATTAACAAATCATTTGCTTAATTATTAAAGGACAAACGCACTGGAGTAACAATGTACAAGCTTTATATCTTCTCAGTTCAGAGCAAGACAAGACTGTGATGTTGAACAGCCCTGTTTTTTTCTTGGTTTAATTGGGGAATTAATTAGAAATCAAATCTGCATAATAGCCGACAGTCGAGAAAGATGATTCTATCCCAATCGCACAACAGTTACCAACCCAGGAGGGTTCGGGCTAACACGTGCCAAGTACGTGAAACCTTCTCAAACCGCTGCACAGGGCAGTGCAACACACCCAGAGGAAAACGCTATCCGCCCTCTTCAGCATACGTAGAGACAGTGCAATGCTTTATACTCTGAAAACCACGCCCACTTTAGGGGAAAACATGTCATCATTCTCCATCGACTTGATTTGCATGAAGGTGCAGAACTTGTTACTAACGTTTTACTTTCTTCTAACAGAAAATTAAAACATGCCTAAAAGCTGCTGCGTGAAGGGATGCACTACCAGCAAGGTGAAGAACCCAGGACTAAATTTCTATAAGCTGCTGAATTGAAAAAAATATATATCCTTTAAGTATGTAAAGTCATACTCAATGCTACGATCGCTGGAGGGTGAAACAATCAGCGCATTAATATGCAAAATGCCTGTACCTAGATAAAACATTCGATATTTCACCATGTCAAAGGATTATTTTAGCGCACCGTATCTACTAAAGAGGAGGCGGTATGTTGACAAACTCGATAACGTCGGCGTATCTCAGCGCCCATTCTCCTTACCTCGCTTTGCCTCTGGTCTTATTGCCTGCACCCACTTGTCTCTTTAAAGGCTCGTTTTTTTCAGTTCAGCAGCTTTGAAAAACTTTTAGCTTTAGGTTCTTTTCCCTGTTGGCAGTGTATCCTGTCACTTAACAGCATTTACACATGTATCGTTTTTTTATTAGCAGACGAAAGTGTCAAAGAGGCACCTTCACGTGATACAAAGTCATTCTAGAACGATGAAAAGTTTTCGCCTCGAGTGGCATGGACTTAATTGCGCTCTGTCTCTGCGGGCTCCCAGGTGCCCCTGAATTGGCTAGTGTCTCTGTGATCGACAGCAGAGAGAGAGCGTAAGCCCCGCCCATCCAGAGATCACGCTCAGTTTTGTTTTCTTGGCCATTGATGGCTGTGACATCATCAGGATTCAACCAGACCAGCCAGGGAACTTTAGAAATGTTGTACATCTTACTTCTTTATATAATAAAAACCTACTTATCCATAATAATAAGCAACTAACACTTCTTATTAACATCATGATAATTACAAGAATGCAGCTCTTAATATCAAGTGTTGCCCTGGTTTCTATTGGTAATCACTGTTGCTCTTTAAATGACAGGTTCTGTGTCACGATATTTCACTCGAGTTGCCAGGTTAGGTCTCCGTAATTGTGGTCATTTTGAAATTGCTGCAGCTGCATTCGTAGAGTGGCGATGTTTTTTCCTGCATGAATGCATATGAAGGACACGATGCGTATGACTCGCTCGCATCATTAAGACACCAGTATAACTAAACCATCGCTTAGTTTTTAACCTCTGCACTCTAATAAAGACTACCAGGCTGAACTGTTTATTTAGCATCAGATTCATTACATTCAAGTCCACGTGAACATTTTCTTTCTCGATCAGCCATTTTCAGTTACTGCTAATTGCTAGGCTTGGTGGAGCTCTTCCAAGTACACCAAGCCATGAGTACATTTTTAACAACGGGATCCATGGACGTATGGTTACAGCACACGCCGGTGCACAACGTGATCACACGCCTGTTTGTGTCGGTACCCGGGGGGCCGTGAGACAAGAAGACAAGAGCATAGTCCTGATTCGGTTTTTATTTTTGTTTTTTATTTAATTTTCTTTTTTTATCATATAAATATATCAGGAGCTGTGAGCATGTCCCAACACGATCAGCTCCACACAAAGATTCAGCTTATGCAAGTAACATGCTGCAGAATTAATGGCACCCTTCAGGCGGTAATGTAATATATAAAATGGTGGATCAGTGATGCTTTGGGGTTGATTCGTCTCTCTTAAAGTTCCAACGCAAAATCTGTCTGCTTCTGCTAAGAGGTAAAAACTTGGCCATATATACTGTATGTAGAGCTTTCGAAAAGATAACAACAGAAAAATAGTCACTATTTCAGACAAAAATGGCATTTTATTTGATTCCTCTTTAAAACATAGCAATTTGCCAACAATAATAATTTTGTATTTGTTAAAGAACAACACGGTTTTTATCCATTTACAGTTACATTCAGTGTTGTGGAACATCCATGAAATAAGTTACTTCCAAATCGCTCCTCACTTACATTATAGCCACTATAAGCAACCTTCTGACCAACAAGAATGCAGGATTCAGCAATACTGTGGTGCAATACCATATAATTCCCTCCACTTTGCTGGGGTTTGTCTTGCCGTCTAGCCTCCACAGCGTTCAGTGTGTGTTTGCTGAAGATCCCGTTCAATTAGATCCATCTCTCTCCTGTGCTTCTCCATCTCAGGCAGCCTGACATCCGTAAAGATCGATCCCTCAAAGTGATTTGCTATTAACCTTGCTGTTATAGACTTATTTGGCCATTGGATTTATCCTGGCATTTCTTTCTTCCTGCTCAGTTTGAGAGAAAAATAATGACTGGGATATCCCTTCTAATCTTTATCCATGGGAGGATCAATCCACAGGAACAAGTGCATTTGATTTGCTTTACAGGACTGACTGGCAAAAGCGACAAACAGACATAATTATTTCCTCTCAGTTCAGATCAAATTAACATGTACCTATGTGAATATGTCTGTAGCTGGGAGGGATTTCCTAATGCTTTCGGCTGTTGAAAACATTGTTGGTGTTAAATTTGGCCGCCGCAAGATGCAAAACCTTTTAAGCAACTGTGAAAAATTGAAAGTAAATTATCACAATAAACCTTGTATGCTTTTTAAGGAAGTAGATGGTGAATTAAGGGGCAACTTTACATCAGTATTTATGCAAATAAAAGTCTAGTGCATTCAGAGACAGGTTCTGGACCTCAGAAAGTGCAGCCCACACAGGTCTAGCGCTCCTGCTGGCAGACAGGCTGCGGTACAGTTTTTAGCTCCGCCCATCCCCATGTGTTTCAGTGAGAGACATCCTATATTCCACGTCACTTTTCTCGCTGAATTGTTTTTCCCTCTGCAGTGTCTAATTCCAACAGTTATGCTGATATCTGCACATTTTTATTTCCCCCCAGAAATTTGTTTTTAAAACATTATTCTCCTGTAAAGTAAGTGGGCGGGGCTACACTTGACTGACAGCCTTGGCTGGAAGAGAGCGATTAACCTCAGCACATAATTTACCATCATATACCTACTTATTTACACTTTTCTGGACACATGAACGAATACAAACTGTTAGCCATTTCTGTTAAAAACGTTTGAAACAGGGGTTTCATAGGAAATAGCTAATTTAATCACGCTAGCTACCTAACTGTATAGCAATTGTACTAGCTCCCTAGCCCTTTAGCAATCATGCTAGCTATCCAGCCATATAGCAGTCATGCTAGCAACCTAGCTGTTTAGCAATCATGCTAGCTACCTAGCCATTTAGCAGTCATGCTAGCTAACTTGCCATTTAGCCTCCATCCATCCATGCCGGCTCATTCCACATTAGTCACGTCCATCTGTCTGAGAATTTCCAGTTCATATCAAGGATGTCCTTCTTCCCGACTGCGCAGACTCTGGCTGCAGTTTCGACAACATGGCGGTGCGCGCGGTTCATTGTTTATACAGTCAATGTGCGAAACAATCGGGGATAGAAAATGCAGAGTGAAGAAGGAAATAGCTGTGAAATGCAACATGCTTGTGTAACGTCTTTGTCAGTAACATTTATTTCCAGGAAGAAACTCTACATTATTCAGTTTTGTTGTGGAACAAAAGAACATCGCCAACATATGATCATTTAAATGTGACTGTTTTTAAATGTTGTGTATTTCACTTAAAATTGAGATGAAGGTGATAGAGATATAGCCATAGAAGGCGTACCTTATATGGTGTTTTAAAATAAGTTAGTTATTTTCTTTATCAGAAATTGCAAGCTGCAGATTAAATAATAAAATCCTGTCGTCTGCGCAGATTTCATTTCTTTGTGTGCTGTCAAAGCAAGAAACAAAATGAATACGCTAGAATTTAGTCAATTCAGAAACATTTCCTCTTTCAATGTCACCATATAAATGAAGGCCACTAGCATAAATTAGCAATCGAGCGCGATGATTAGCATTGTGGAGGTGAAGCATACCGCTGGGATTCAGGTCAGTTGACTGCACTTTTATTAGAAACGGAGCTCGGCAGTTGGGAATGTTCCTGTTTGCAGGGTCTGAAGTGAACAGCAGTTTTTTACGGATCAGCGGAGCCGAGTGCCGCCTCTCTGCCCTTCTGATGAATTTTACATGAGATCAGGTGGCTAAACCGTAAAGAAAAAACTCTGGTATATGTGTTTTCTCCAGAATTAATGGCACCCTTTAAAAGAATGAATGATATTAAAAAAACACTCTTATTGCAGTGCCGGGTATCAGGGATGGCTTCAGCCACCGGTAAATGTTTTATTAAAAAAACGGCAGGTCCAGAATACACAAGGTATTGGTCAAAAAACAGGCAAGGCTCAGGCAATGGACAAACAGACTTAGGTAAACAAAACCAGATTCGAAAAAACAGAGAATAAACATTATAAAATACCACAATTTCATGCACAGAAACAAAGATCAGCAGTAAAACACGGGACGATGCTTCACATCATGAGTCTGTTCACGACTGGCTTATATGGCGTGTGTGTGTGAGTGTGTGTGTGTGCGTGCATGCGTGTGAGCATGTGTGATTGAGTCCAGGTGCAACAGTCATTAATCAGGTGACAGAGTGTGTGTTTGTGTGTGTGTATGTGTGTGTGTGTGTATGTTGGGAGGCCACAATGTACTCTGAATTGATGTTCAGTGCAGATTTTGGTACTACCACAACCACTAAACCATTAAAAAAAACACTTTTTAAGATCACAATATTACACAGTGTGTTTTCATGTAAAGTTTTATCCCTCTGAATAACAATGGTTTTTGACGCCCCATATAAACGGATTAAAAGTAAGGAGAAACGTGTTTATTTAACATCTCTGGAAGGAGTCTCCGGTGTCAGCGCTTTATAACAGTCAGAGGTAAAGAGGTAACTTTAGGACGGAGGTGTTTACACCATGCGGTTTCTCTGTTGCTTTGTTTTTTCTCCAATAAAGGAAGAGGAGAGAACAACTCTTTCCTGCTGCTATAACGCATGCATGTAAAAAGGAACAAACTTGTTTTAATTAAACGGGACTATAAACTGGGATCCTTCTGATCAGCCCGAATCCAGAACTCAACAGTGTTGTGGTTTAGTAAAGTTTACTTTCACAATTTGATCATTTTTATCTGTTGTGATAATGAAAGAACATCTTTGAAATGTCTTGTTGCTATAAATTAGGGTTATTGCTTTCAAACCTTTACATTTGATGTCCCAGATAAAGCAGCTTTTCTTTTACATGAGGACTTGATTGCTGATTCTGCTACTATCGTACCATTAAAGTGGCCATATAATGGTAGAGTTAATGCATGTGTTACTTATTTTACCTGACATATACAGTATCTATAAAAAAGCATTTACCACACATTTCTGAAGAAAAAAAATGTAATAACACTCAGCTGTCAAAACAGCAGGCTGGAGTGGTTTGATTTCACTCCTAACTGGAATGGTGGATATTTTATATAACATGTGTAATGTAGAAATTTCTACGTTCAAGTATCCAAATTTTAGCTTGCGTAAATCATTATAAAACCTACTACGTTTTTAAATGGATATATTATTCGAAAAATGAAGCAAAAAGAAAATAGGGGTAAAACATTCAAATGTATTACTGCTGAAAAATACTTGCGATGTTTAATGTTATTCAAAAATATTGCATTTAATGTCCAAAATAACAAAACGTTCATTTTTAAACAGTTAAAACTCCGAATGTCCAAAAATTAAAAAAAAGATCATATATATTTATATACTTTTAACAAATATAGTAATTATAGTAATAATGTTAGATATATAGTAATGTTATCAAAAATGTGACATGAGAAACATGAGATAGGAACGCTTGAGATGTGTTGCATCTGTCTTCGTCAGCCATGTTGGATTGGGCGAAGGAGCAGCAAGTAATAAAATCAGGATAATCTTTGATATTTCTGAAAAACAGCATTAAATGAATAATTTACAAGCATGGAAACCGGAAACTGACCTGTAGGCTTCCGGATCTGAAGGAACAATGTCTCAGTAATTACTTTAGAGCTTGAAAAAAATTCCAGAAGAAAAGATGTGAAAGCCAGCGGGTTCTCACCTGGGTCCTTTTAAATTACTTTCCCCAAATGGCAACTTGATAGGAATCACCCCATCTTTTAAAAGGCCAACCCAATCATACATAAAGTGACAGAAGTAATTCCCCGCGCGCGGACGGGAACATCCAGCGCCACCTCGCCAGCTGCCGAGGCTCTAACATTACCTTCGCTTGATGTCCAATTTGACAGAAGAGTCTTCACACGGAGACACCTCGGGATTATCCGTGGAGATCGTATTTTTTCGACATGTGAACTCCGGCATCTGCTTTCTGGGGCTCTAAGTGGACGGTGATTGTTTCTTTGGGCAGCTTGTTTCTGCACCTCTAACAGGATTTCTGGCTTAAGGTGTTGTAGCACATTGTATAGAGTTCATATCAATACTAAACATGTTCATTTTGCTGCTCAGGTAGCTCACATACCTGCTCACAACTTTCTATGACCTAATAACATATTCATAGCATTCTATAATGCATAACATGCTATACTGGCATGCAGTATGCAAGATATTGCTTACTATACATTGTTATAGATATTATAAAACAGCATTTCAGTTGATGCAGATTTCTGTAAAGCTGCTTTGTGCCCATAATTTTCTTTTTCTTTTTTTTTTAGTAACTTATGTAATAACCAGACATCAATCTTCATTCACTGCTGTTACCTTTTCATGATAGATTGTAAGTCAGGTTGAGGACCGAATGCTAATTATTTTCATTAGGTTTCTCTCTTTTATCCATCCATCCATCCATTATCTATAGCGCTTTATCCGTCTGGGGAAGCTGGAGCCAATCCCGGCATCTTGGGGCGAGAGGCGGGGTACACTCTGGGCAGGTCGCCAGTCCACCACAGGGCTTGTCTCTTTTATACTGTATATCTACATATATGTAATCTTTAA
Organism: Notoglanidium macrostoma; assembly: GCA_030068235.1. Lineage (NCBI taxonomy): Eukaryota > Metazoa > Chordata > Actinopteri > Siluriformes > Auchenoglanididae > Notoglanidium > Notoglanidium macrostoma. Next base: position 23,656,197 of record JAQQZR010000037.1, on the reverse strand, counting down.
TGTATTTTTGCTGCATAGTAAAGTGGAAAGGTTAGAAGAGATCTGAAAGGAGAAAGAAGACTTGCAGCATTTATTTGTAAAATATACGACTGTACACAAATCCTTCTCTCTGAATGCAATGAGATATGTTTCTTCATGATTTAACAAAAAGTGATGGATGTTTGAGTCAATGAAAGGAGAATTTATAACTTTGATATTATAAAAGGGAAAAAAATGGCAATGAATAAAGAAAAAGAGAGAGTGTAGTATTTTTCCTAAAGTACATTTAATTCATAACTTCATATTTTTGTCATTCTGAGGTGACAACGTTCCCAGCGTTCACATTAGCAAGCGGAGTCATTCGCGCTGCTTGTAGTCTGTTTGTAGATACTGCTGTCTCCCGTGGGCGTGGCCTGCTCGTTGTTTTTTTAGTTCTGATGAGAATCAATAGCAGTTATATATAGCTTCTAAAGCTAAGCAGTTGTTTACGTATTACATGCCTGGTTTTGTACTGTCTTCATTCTCATATTAGTTTAGCAACACAATCTAAATGTACTAGCCAAGTACTAACGACCTCTGCTACTTCTTTCCAAGTTTTGTTCTTTGCAAAAAGTCTATAAACATTACAGTTTTCTTCCTTTATTTTGTTAAACAGCACTGAAAAAAAAAAATTGAAGTAATCGATCACATAAAATATTTGACATTGACTCCATAAATAATTTATTCAGTTTATATTGTTTCCAAATAAAAAATGTAGGTTCAACCATAAGCATAAATTAGAACGTTTAGTTTAAACGAACAAACTAATACATCAGCTATTGGAATAAGAAAAAAACAACAACAACAACAACAACGGGTTGGTTTTCCTTTTTTCAGTGAGTACATGGGAACAAACTGCAGGTAGGAGCCAAAATTGTGCGTGAGGAACTGAAGAAATAGAACATCACACCACAGGAGCCATAGGACTGGTACGAGGAATCATTCAAGTAAAAGCCTCCCCTGTTGCTGGCTCTGAGGCTGAATGTCCTGAACACTTCCAGAACTGAACAAATAAAAAGATCTAATTAGTTTTAATCAGATTTTAATAATTATTGGACTTGTTTATAGTTATTGGACAGTAACTTTATAAGTTTTAACGTTCATGTTTGCTGATATAGTATGATAATTATCAAAGCCAACAATGAAAGCTAATTTTCCAGACCTCCAGTGAATGACCCTGTCAGTTTCTGTTTTCCAGTTGAGCGCTTTATTTGCTGGGATTGTACTGTGCTCAGTTTTAGCGTTAACCTCTGTAAGTGTTTGCTTCAGGCATCAGCCTATAGTTTTCCCTCTCGTTCTATTGCTGCTTTTTTTTTTGGATTGAGATTACAGTTTTTGTATTTTTGCCTTGATTCTCGACTTGACTAGCGTCAAGCGTGTTCGAGTTTTTTTTCTACTACATGACCTCCTTAGCTGGGTCTACTCTGCTTCTGTTATTTCTGGCTGTGTAGAGGTTTGATTCTCAAAACAAGAAACTGAACAAGCATCTGACTGCTATCTGTGGACAGAAATGTCCAGCTCTTCATGATGTAAAGGAGAAACCTGCATAATAGTTGGTTAACTATCCCAAGGTTGGCATATGGTAAAATCTGGGAATTCTCTGGGAAGATGATGGAATCTTGACATTGGGATGCATCTCCGGGTATATAAAACAGCTCAATCTTGCTGGGATTCAGTTTAGGATGATGAGCTGCCATCCATGATGAGATGTCAACCAGAAATGCTGAGATCTTTGCAGAAACATGTACTTGAGGAAGGATAGGAGACGATGAGATGAGTATCATCAGCGTAGCAGTGGCATGGAAAACCATGTGAGGTTATGACCTCTGGTTAGGGAGGGAGAATAGAAGAGCAGGTTTCTCCAATTCCAGGTCTTCACAACTGGTACTTATGAGGCTGAATATGGAGCCATGAATTGGCCTTGATCAGATATAAGCAGCTTCTTGCAACAGATTGCTCCAGGACTGGTATTGATGACTGTGGATATGAAGACAGTTCATCTTCATAGGGCATAAACAACTTCTACATATTGTACATGCCTCATAGAACCTTTCTTTAATAGTTAATGAGCAGCCCACCATTTTAGCCAGTTGTTTACCTGTAACGTCAGATTCTCAGGTTTCACTCTGAGGGGCAGATTGGCTGCATAGTGGTGAGTCTGAGTGTTTGCATTCTGCCCTATGATGGAACGGGATCCCATCCAGGGAGTATCCCTGCCTTGCACCCAGGATAGACTCTGGATCCACCACCTCCCTGAAAAGCAGAATATGGTTAATAAAGATGAATGTAAGGATGAATTTCTGGTAAGTCTGCAATTTTGGCACAGTATCAGTTAGTGGTCATCCCCTCATCGTAGAAATTATTTGAAGATTTTGATGCTGATGAGCAAAGCTGACCATCTTCTTGAACGGAACTTGGAAAACTTGGCACAAAGGGCAAAGTATACTACAGTACAGTACAGTATAGTATAGTATAGAAACCATGGTTTGTGCAGGTCCAGAAAGGAGCAAACTCACACATAAGTCTTGAACCTGTAGTGGTCAGTGATACACAGATGGAGTCTACATTGGACTGGAGTACGTTTTTTAACATGCTCCTCATTTGCTTGACATTGTTGGGTTATGCAGTGACCGTTGTACAGAGGCCAGCTGCTCTTTCTTAGACTGGTCTAATTGTTATTCGGGTTTTGTTCTAATTCTCAGCGGCCATGTAAAACAGTCCCAGATGGTCCTGATACACATGTAAACAAATAGATTCGGACCAAGTCACCATGGATCCCTCTGTGAATTATAAGTGGCTTTGAGTAAAAAAGCAAACGGTGACATGGTGAGCACAGCCACAAGAGATAAAGCGTGAGAACCTAGAGAGGCTAGAGTTCGCATAGAGTGTGCATGATTTGGATTACAGTTCTTCAGTTAAGCACACCTCTTCATCAAGTGGATTCGGGTAGACTTGGGAAGAGCTGTGGAGCTGATTAAAGCCAGTTTTAAACTGTGTGATTTCAGCAGTCTTTTAAGATTATGATTTATTACACTGTATGACATGATCTCAGTAAAATCTTGGCCTTTTATATAACATACAACAGACTAGGTTATAATTTCAGATTATAAAATGAAATCCTCTAATGACAGACCTGCAATTAAAGAAAATTACTAAGTTCCGCTTACATCATAAGTCATTGCTGTTTGAGTGTAATCCATAGTCATTTTTGTTGTACTTTATAGATAATAAAATTAAATTAAAAGCCATGCACTGTGGCAGAGTGAATCCTGTCATGATCAGTGGTGCGTGAAAGACCTCACTTATAGCCGTAAATCACTGTCTGATCCCAGTCAGACGAATGCAGCTAGTTTAACGTACAGTCGATTCTGCTGACACACATGAGCTTCCATGCTGTGCACTTTCAGTTGCAGAATCAACGATTTCATCGGCATCACCAAGCTGTGCACAGGACTGCGTGTTAACAATTGGTAATTGCTTTAACAGTGAAATGCACAAATGTATTATTTTTCACATTATTCGCAGTTATTTTTATTTTCCCCTTTAACAGTGAGGCTTAAAAAGAAAGCATTGAAGCTGGAAATGTAACGTGTATCCTGCGTATATTTAATGAGATTAATCTGTAGGAACACCTTAATGGATACTTCCACATTCCTGCAATTTAGAAAATTAGGTAGAACATTTTGCATGGATTTTTATTTTCTGTGCGAGCTATAAAAGGTCGCTCTTTTGCCCGGCTCGATCGGTCCATTCTCATGTTTTATCTGGGCAGCACTAGTCAATACAGGTAACTCTGGCTAATGGAAAGGAATTGATTTTTAATGTTCCCTCCTGTCTCTTCATGCTGGGAATCCATGTGACACAATTACAATGCTGCGTCTGTGAATGAATCCATCACTGCTATCCAGTGTCAGAAGAATTTGGCCAAACTGAGACATACTATACAGAAAGTTCATAGTTAGGGCGTTGGATCAGTGTTCAGAGGTTTTTCTTCTTCTTTTTTTTAAAGACTTCATTCACATTGAACGAACATTGTTCAAGATTAAACACTCTTTCAAGATGGACAGTGAAACACAAAGGAATATAAATATCTCTTGTCATTTTTAAATGTATATCAACATCAATTTTTCACTGATTTATTACATTGCAACAAATGCATGCGATTTGTGAAGCTTTTAAGTCGTGCATTTGTGATCTCACGGCTGCCCAGCGATGGATTTGTGTTTTTGAAGCCTGTATTTATTTCCTTTTCTGCTGCACAGCAAGCACATTTGTGGATATTTGAGTAACTCCTTGATTGCAGTGCCATTTAGAAGCCTTTTATCAGCTTATTTGCTATTTTTTTCTTTCGTATATCCCGGGTTGTTAGGAAGTTAAGGGCCAGAGCGCTAGGTCTGGGTAAACTTTATTATTTATTAAAACAAAATCAACATTGATTTTTAATCAACCTATTCCACTCTACAATCTTTTATTATTTTTTTTGCTGCATTGTGCTCTTTAAATGAATAACTACATTGAGATTAAAAATAAAAAATACACAATATTTTAGAATTATTATATTCACTATATCAACTTCATTGTCACGATACTTAAACACAATGAAATTTTGTACAGCCTCACTAGAAATAAATACAATATGAAATATAGAACATAAAAACATAAAAAGCAGGAGTGTTAGCAGCCCAGTGTTTTAAAGTGACTCTTGTACAAGTTACCAAACTATACTTTGGATAATTAATCTTCCACATCTGTGATAACAGTCTCTGAGGGCGAGGGTGGGTGTATGAGTGTGTGTGTGTCAGTCCATGGTGTGTGTGTAGGTGCCCACAGTCCTTGCAATTAGTACATTGGCAGAGCAGGGAGATGTGTGATGGAGGCTATAGCTCTGAGAAAGAAGCTGCTCTTTCAGTCTGATGGTACGGGTTCATAACGTCCTGAACACGGACAGCAGTGGTTCAAACAGGAAGTGGCAGAGGTGTCTTTGAGAATCCTTCTCCGTTGTTTAGGGTAGATCATGTGAAGGATCAGGAACTATATCCTGACATTCCATTGCGCTACTTTCAACATGCATTTCCTGCATTTCCTGTTGCTCAGGAATACCGCATAGTGGCATAGTTGGTTTGGAAGCTCTGCATGGTGCTCCTATTCAAATCCACCAACTTTCAGGGCCAGTTACAGCATTCTGAGGAAGAAGAGACCATCTTTTTTTTTGGGCCTTCTTTACTAGGTGGGACTCATTGAGAGGAACTTACCCACTGGGGAGCTCTGCTGAGAACTACTCGCCTTCAAGGGCTTTTTTTCTGTTCGCATTCGCACCGCCAGTAGGAACGCTGATGTGATGTAGGCCAGCTGACAATTGCCATAGCGACGTCACCAGTTTGTCGTTTGTTTTAATGTGAATGTACGTCTTGTCCACAGGTGTTCTTGTCAAAAAACATCAAACTAGCAACATTAGGATTCAAACCTTCTTGTCGTGTTTCAGTCACGTCTTTACAGAAACGGATCATTCCACTGCCCTGTAGGACGGGGGAGACCAGGAAATTCTTTATGGTGGTAGAGATAGTGATAGCTTAAAATATGTTTACCTAATATGTTCTACCTGCAGTGTGAACACACAACAAGGGGGAACTTCCTCCAACAGTTCTAAGAACTATGAAAAAGTTCTGAAAGCACCTCATGTCAGCTGTTTTGTCATGTAGACTTCATGGAACTTGTGGCTTTCCACATTTCCCACTGCTTCTCCGTGGTGTGGAGCGGGAGGTGGAGGTGTTCCGTCTCCTTTTTTCAACATGCGATTAATTAGTATCTGCTCTACAGCATGAGGACATTAAAACCTTCTAAAGACATTTCAACTAATTGTGGTCCATATACATCAAAAACAAACCTGACAGTTTGTTAAATTTATACATTGATAAAAAAGAACATTGTTTTCAGCTGACGAGGATTTATCACTGTCGCTTTATCCACATTTGCAAGGACAATATCCTAGATGACAAGATGAAGAGCGTTTTTGGAGTTATGCCATACGTGTTTGTCGTCGATGGTGACAGAGAGCCGCAGATTCGTCATCTGACATGTCGGAGTAGGAGCCATGACTCTTACTGATGGAGACGGTGTATAAAGGTGGAATTCTTCATCAAAGTGTCAATACTCGGCTCCGGAAAGTCGCAAAACCTCCAACTCATGCAAGCTCCAAAATGCAAAACTCCAACTGTTCATTATCCACCAAGTGAAAGTTGTAAAAGGGAGGAGTGTGCAGAAAGATGCAAGGACAAAAAACACACTGACTAGCCATGTTAACTATTAATGAGCTGCTAATTTAGGAGCAAGACATGCCTCCAGGGGCGGGGCATGTTCTTTTAGTCCATCACGCGGAAAAAGAAAAAGCTCGGAGCTTCTTTAAAATGTCTTTTACATTTACGTCGCACGCACATTTGTAAATATAATATCAGAGGGACACAAACAGCTTCGTCCTGTGACTCCAGGAGCATCGTGAACAGTTTCCACAGCAATAAAAAATGCATGTGTCTTTGAGACAGGGCAAATCCAATCCCCCTTGGCTGCAGGGTGATAATTACATTGTGCAACCATGGCTAGCAGGGAAACATAAGACAGCGGCATGCTCGATAGCAAGAGAAAGTCGATGTGCTGTTTGTATGCTTGACTGTACACTAATGCTGTTTTCTTTCACACTGTAACCCACATTCACCCAAGTAAGCTCTCCAGCTCCCTCCATGCAGGCTTCCAAAATCACAGCCACAACTCACATGCTTCTCACCACTCTGACCAAAGTCAATAAAATATTCCTCCAGACTTATTTACTGGCCTGCGGGAACCTCTTTTGCCTTGTGTGCTTGATGCAAACTTTGGTTCGAGACAATATAAGGGTTGCCAAATCACATTTTATTCTGAAGTTTGATGTGAACATGTGTTTGAAACTAAAGCTCCTGAACATGTGCAGGTGTTTCTATTAACAAAATATAAAAAATCTATCATTCCAGCTACTGGGAAATATCTTGCCAATATTCTAGCAGAAGCCCAGTCTCAGTGTGAAAAGAAAGGAGATATTTATTGCAGTCATATCTAGAGTTTTTCTTCCCCTTTCCCAAAGGTGATCATTGTGGACTGCACCTGCTGTAGTTTATCCGATGCACGCCCTGCTTGCGGCTGTAACTCATACTCGACATGTATGTTTTGTGACCTTTCTCCAACTGGGCAATGCAGCTATCCATATTGGATTTTTTTTTCACAACACCTCTGGTGGCAAAACACATCCACCTCCTAGGTGGGTAAAAAGCCAGCAAACAATTTATAGGTCTATTTTTGCCAGAGCAGCATGCCTAGTTGTGGAAGAGAAAAATATTATATTGTGCACTGAGCAGCAGTTACCTGAATTTTCTCTAACACATAATTACACAGAAGCCAGGCTCCACAATATAATACATAACTGAACACTGCACAGAGACTCAAACTGCCAGAGACAGATAAAAATTCCCACCCACTGAGCTTTAATAGTGGATATTTAGTTGTTCCCGTTTGTTAAAATACGTAATTTGATTTGAAAGTGTTAGAAAGTCAAAATCGTGTGAAGTAATGTGCCGAATGTCATTTTTTTAAAGAAAATATGCACCAACACAGAGTTTTCTTAACAAATCTCTCTATGTTAACATGCTGTTGCTTCAGGCACTCAAAAGCTACGTTCACATTCCCAGGCTGAAGTGACTCAAATCTGACACATTTTTTTTTGTCTTATGTGACACATCTGATCTTTTCAGCGCTGTGTATACGCACAAATCTGATCTTTTGAAATCAGATTTGAGTCACTTTCATATGTGGTCCTAAATTCGACACGTGTCTGATTCGTGGTCATGTGACCTGAATGAGAAGCCCAGATGGACATCGTGTGTGTCGGCGCCTGTACGCATGCGCCGAGCGTGTCGTCATCAGCAGCTCGCTGTTCTGGAGATCTGTGCTCCATGTCGAGATGTGATACTGAGCGGCTGTGTGTTAGGTTTAAGGTTAAGGTTTTAGCGTTAACTTTAAGCTTTAAGTCTCAGGGTTAAGGTTAAGGTTAGGTTAAGAGCTACAGCTAAGATCAAGAGTATTCTCTGCTATCGGTAACGTTCTTCATCAAGCTGCACAAATCATCAGAACAGCAGTGTAGGAGAGCTACAGCTGAGCAACTGTTTGCCCTCCATTAGCTACTAGCGTCCATTTTGTCAGTTTTAATACCACGTATACAAAAACGTATCATGCATGAAACACTTCTCAATGACATTTTTTTCTCCTGTTATGGGAGGAGCCTCCAGTGCTCCAGAGGAGTTTTTAGTAACGTGACAAGCTGCACTTTTGAGAGCGATGAAAGAGAAGCTGGTGATGAAACCACTGTTTATAGCTGTGATGGATTTTCCACAACATTAAATGTAACAGTTTTCAGTTTTTTACGTGACAGAAGGCCGGGTGGACTGATACGGTGGAAGAACGTAAACATTCTCAGACGATGTTTGTCAGAAATCCTAATCCTTTCAGAATAAATCATATACCTATAGTGTCTTTATTATTAAATTGTACATTTCTGAGTCTAAGCTGTGACACGTTTTGTTTACGTGTGAGGAACGACTGTGTGTAAGCGAGCTGCCAGTTCTCCGCTGGAAGCCCCATCAGTCCTGAGGATGCATGAGCTTGGTATAAACACGCCACACGCTGCTCTGCTCATAAAGCACAGCTGCGAGAGCCAGGAGCTGAAACGACACACCCGACATCCGGAGATTCTATACATAAAAACTGACAAATCTTACGATTTCCATCAAAAATATTACGCTGTTTTCTCCTTTTTCACTTCATCGTGTCGTTCTTCATCCCTGCGGAAGACATGAAATGATATTCTTGCCTTGTACGAACAACTTACATCCATAATTAATAGTTTTACTAGTTTCTAAATGTCTTATGTTTAACCCATTTTTCTTCTGGTTAGTCTGAGATGGGCGGAGCTATATCACATGACCAGGATGACGTCTGAACTGAAGCGACTTTTTTTCTGCTTACTCATGAAAGATAATGCATTTAATACATGTTAATATCACTACCGTACTATTTACCTCAGATATACATACATTCACATCATTAATATATCAATGTACTTCACCACATCAACAAATATATTTTTTAATCTGTTTATGTGGCGCGTTCACTTCATGTGAACCATCTGTTTCCATAGAAACATATTAGATAACGTATTAGAGCGAGTGCTGACCAATCACAACTCAGAATCTAGCAGCACTGTGATATAATTAGTGTTCTAAAGTACTGACAGGAAATGATAACAAGCGTGACACGGCAGCTCTTATTAAACCACGTTTCCCATCTTTGCCATGACATGAGAGATCACAACACTATTATACAGCGGCGGCGCTAATAACCCGTTTCAGCTCTGACCCATGACACGATGCCACCTCTAACATCTCACATCTCATGTCTATCGTCTCGTTCCACGCTCAGGGCCGTGCCAGAGAGCGACGGTCTTGTACGTATAATAATTATTTGTTGTGATTTCTCCAGGATGCATCATTGATCAGGAAGTAAAATCGGTAAGAATTAAGATTTCCTGGTGTTTATTGGCAAGAGGTAGAAAACAAACAGCGCTAAGAATTAAACATACAGCTGATAATGTAATATTCTACAAAATATGCCACATTAATTAGTGACCTTTTATGTCTCTTTGATGTCCTGTATATAATTTGATACTTTGAGACTACAAAGAGAGAATAATTTTGCATATTAATGCATATTAATCTCTTTCCTTCCTTCTTCCTTCTTTGCCGCATGCACACATTATATCAAAAGGGAATGAAATCAGCCGAGGTTTGTCAAAATTTAAAAAATGCAAATGCAAATGTATTTGATCAAAAATCTGGAGAAGTAAAGTTCATTTTAAAATTCAACAAGAAAGAAAATAAATTCTAGCATGCTGAAAAAGGAGTGAAATAGACATAAAGTGCAAAAAGAAAAAAGAAAAAAGTGAAGTAAAGTTATAAACATCTTTACAGTCATTTACGATCAATATGTCATCCTGCAAAAATATTTTTTGCACTTGAAGTAAACACATATTACAGCACAAATGTTGCAAATATTAATATTTCAATAAACCTTAAATTAAATTGACAAGGTCAAGACAAATCCTAAACACGACCACAGCTGACTGTTTGTCAGAGTTTTACTGTTTTTCTGTGATCTGCATTGGTGTGCAGTGGATTTCTTTCTTTCTTTCTTTCTTTCTTTCGTTCTTTCTTTCTTTCTTTCTTTCTTTCTTTCCTTCCTTTCTTCCTTCCTTCCTTCCTTCTTTCCTTCCTCACTTCCCATGTGTTTGCTTTTGTGTGAATAAACATCACACATAAAGGAAAAAAGTTCTCATTTTATTAAAAGGAAAGTTTCACATCATGTCTCGGGAGTTTGTTTCTGTTCAAGGTTGAAATGAAATGCAGAAATAGCAGCGGCTTACAACAGCTTTCTCTCTTTCAACAAAAGTCTGAGATAATAGCCAGATTTTGAGTGTTTTTAGCTGCCGCTTTCTTCCCGCCTCCTTCTGAAGCTTTAATCACATGTTTATTTTTCCACATCAGCATCGTCAGGATGCATTTCCTCTAAAACTGACGGGAATCTGAGACGGCGTTTCCCAGGCTGTTGGTCAGGAGAACAGCTTGTTCTGAAGCGTTACCGTTTCTATAGTAACAGCTCATGCACCGTGGACGCTCCACTGATCATAAACAGATTAGAAAATGTGTTACTATTGAGTTCTGTAAGTTTTCTGTAGCATTCATGGAAGGAGTCTCCAGTTTCAGCTGCATCATGCACGACTCTTAAACTGTCTACATGTCAGTGATATATTTTATGCTATCAAAAATGACATATTTTATCATTTTGGTCATCAAAAAGGACAAATTTTAGATCTGAATGTTAACAATTCAGATTTTTTAATATGAGTTATAATATTTTGAGATTATAAATTGTATATAATCCACATGTCATGAAATTTTAAGAGATAAAACACATAAAGGATATCAACATATATTTTTAAGTATGAATTATTATTATAATTAAATGTAAAAAAAATATTATTATAGAATAATATCCTTTATATATGAAAGGATGATTATAATATATTATATTGCATTATGTATAATTTACTATAATTTACAGTATATTATACTTTTTTGTTAATTTTATATATATATATATATATATATTATGTCTCATTTTTATGTAAATTTATATATACACTATAATTTTTTTTTATTTATAATTAAATTTGATAAAAAAATAAATTTTAAATAAATAAATAAAAACAGAGGAATGTTCCAGGGGTTTATTTCAGTCTATTTGCGTGTCATGAGATTTGCTTTTCTCTCTACACTCACTTTTGTACAGCCTGGAACACTACAGTGAAGCCACGCACATGAAGAAGTAAAACTGTTTCTGCTTTTCATTTTCTCCGTAGCTATGAAGTGCTGGAGAAGAAGCTGAAAGAGGCGTTCACAGAAAGAACAGGGATTTTACGGCAACTCTCGAAAACATCCAAGGAGCTGGACAGCATAAAGAACAACCTGCAGGTGAGAAGAAGCAGCACGCCGGCTCGCGTCCATCACAGCGGCACACGCAGGATAAAATGTACTCAAACTGAAAAAATATTTCACTCCACGCCAGATAACATTTGGTTCCTCTCTGAAAAGAGTAAAAGTTTCTGTCATTTTGCTTCCACTCTACTAACACATTTCACTCTGTAGCCCCAAAATAGAGCAAAAACAACTATTTTCCAGGAAAACATGTTCAACTCTGGAAAAACTACTCAGCCGTTACTCCTGTGTAGAAATGGAAGTGCAGAATCGGCCGTCAACATCAAAACACAATTTATGAAACAGCTTCGCCTGTGTGGACACAAGCCCCGCCCACTCGTCTCTTAGTTACATCACATGACACACCTTCATTTACCCTCTTATACATCTCATTTACATAACACACACCCTAATTTACTCCGTTGTTATAAATACGTGAGATTTAGACTGTAAAATGGAAGACGTCAGCATGCCGAAGTCTCACTCAGGTCTGAGGAAAGAAGAAAACAGAAAAGGAATAAAAATAACTATTTAATTCAACTCAGTTTTATGTGTATAACAGTAGACACAATGCAGCTTTACAGACAGACATAAATTCCAGAAATACATTTTAAACATGAAGTTATGCAATTATTTGTAATTAGCAAGACATAGGTGATGATGATGTTGGAAATAATAATGATGAGGGGAGGTATATGTATATATATATAAACTCCTGGGCAAAAAAAATTAGGCAAACCCAATATTGCAAAACATTAATGGTCTCAACAGCAAACCACTGGTCAGGTAAATGAGCAAGAATGAACTTCCCTGTTTCCAGCTTTTCCCCCAACAGTTTCAGTAACGAGCATCGGTGAGCAAAAAAAGGCCGAGGTCTCAGGAGCACTTTTTTTAATTCTTCATTTTCTGCCCAGTGATTTTTGTTGAGGCCATTAAAAGCTTCATGTTTCGCAACATTGGGTTCGCCTCATTTTTTCCCCAGGAGCATATAGTATATATATTATATATTTAAACTGGAATGTATTTATATTTCTGTATATTTCTATAGTTATATAAGCTGCTTTGGGACACCCTCCATTGTTAAAAGTGCAATATAATAAAACAAAATTGAAATAATGGTGTAAGAGGTTCTTGTGTCTTCTCTCTTTGTGTTTCTGTTTTTTCTCATTTTATTTTTCCCCATGCTATTGCTATCTGTTGTGTTTTGTGCTTGATTTGTTGTTTTGTGCATCATATTTCTTTTTCCCCCATTTTTCTCTTTTTTAGTTTTTTTAAATGTTTGTTTTAATGCACTTTTTTTTACTTTTTCTTTTTTTTTTTATTATTATTTCTTTTTTCTCTTTGTATTCCTTTTCTTTCCTTCCCATTTTTTTCTCTTTCTCCTCTCTTAAACAAGGAACTTTAACTATGAATCCAAAAGGGGGCGGGGCTTGAGGACGACAGGTTGAAAAATGTTGGTGTAAATGATGAAATGAGATAAGACGAGCTGAGGTGAGGATGAATGTTTATGTTTTCGGTCTTGCAGGTTGAAATGAGAGGAGTGTAGGTGCAGATGGACAAAGAATATGTAAAACGTAAAGGTTTACTTTTGTTGAACATTTTTTTTACGTCACTTTAATCACAGATCTATTTAAATTCTTGTTTAAGGTGATGTAAAGACATTTTCACTTTCCCCAAACGTCCAGCTAAAAGTGTGTAAAAGTCCGACCTGCTCATTACCCAGTCGGCGACCTTTTACTGATTCTGATTTGAGATTTAGTGTCGAAAGTCTCGCAGAATATAAACCACAGCTCTCTGTTTCAAAAGAACAAACTCTCAGCAGAAAGACGAATAACAGATAAAATGCAAAACATAACATCGAATATATCGCAAAAGTAAAACATTATATAAAGTTCTAAAAATAGAAGTCATATGAAATTATGATTGCATTTGTAATATGTTAAAGTTGATTTTATATGAATAAATAAAAGTGATTATTTTATTACATTTAATCACTAACATAAAATGTCATGTTATATAAATCTTACCGTAACTTTTTTATGTATGTTAATACTAAAAAGTAATTTGTGAAATGGCATATAATAATTGAAAAATGTTCAAATAAATATAAAATATTTTCTAAGAATATTTGTTTACTTTGTAATATTATTTATTCATTGATTTGGTTGTTTATTTTTTTATTTGAAATGTCTATTAACATTGATTTAATTATCAATATTATTCAAATTGCATAGTTCATCTATGTGCTGTGTGTAGCATGTTCAAGTGAGCAGTGTTTTAAAAGCATGCTGTGAAGACGTATTATACAAATGTTAACGTGCGCATGATGAATAAGACGTGCTTTCGGCTCCGAGAAATTTGAGTTTTTTCATTTAATTTTGTAAATAAGGACATTGGAATTGAAACTAAATAAAAGGTTTGAGATGGAAAGAGGCAGCTTTTAAAAATGAATAAATAAGATAAATTTGCAGCTGAGGATGTTGACTTGACCCTGTTGCTCCTCTTCAGAATCTTCCCGTAATGGCGGTTAATGGAAGCGCTCAGTGAGTCACGTGTTTTTCTTTTGGAACGCAGCTTTCCTTGGCAGAGCATTCGGATGTGGTAAAGGGCTTGGCGCGGCACTTCGGCCGTGTTTGCGTCAGCCTGGATGGTGATGTCTAGTCAGAGCTTCTGTTTGCGTTCCAGCACGGAGCTTCGGCTCTTGCTCCTGAGTCGCTGAACCTCTCGGGAATCTTCGTTGGGCTTGAAAAGCCCCGGGTGCGTTTAGCGTGTGATTTTTCTGGGACCTCGGCCAAAGCGCTCTACAACTCTGAGAGGGTGTGAGGCGCTGATCCCTGGCCTGCTGGATCTGCTGTAAAACATCCAGGATCAACAGAAACCTTTCATTTCAGATCAATTATGCACACGTGCCCTTTCTGTAGCCTTTCCGTGTCCATCCCGCTTACTTTTCATGATGAAATCGGGCCCGAGTTTGGCTGATCATCATTAAACTTTGCCTGATGAGGCCTGAAACGCTCTGATTGCTCAGATTCCTGCCAGCTTTGCTTTGAGACACGACGACGCGCCCGTCTCAATCTGGATCGGCGGCGACACGGACGGAGCACGAGCGAGAAATCCGCTGATGCTCCCCGTCAACATGAGACGATTTTTCCTCTCGTCATGAACGTTATCTCACTCATGTTGGAGCTGTTTCAATAAAAAGTACTGTATTCTGGATTCTGATTGGTCAGGAGGTGTTGATTAATTCTCTATAACAGCGGCCCTGACAATAGTGCAGCTGCACATCACAGCTTTATGTATAATTAATGCGCTCGTTCTGATACGTCATCGTTTCTATAGCAACAGCACGTTTACAGGGACGTGGAATAATACACAGATTTAAAACTGTGTCTAATCTTTAATGCATAAGGAGATGTTTATGTATCATTTACGGAAGGAGTCTCCAGTATCAGAGGTAAAGGTGTAATCTTCTTGCTAACATGATGAGCTGCGATCAAGTGAGAAAAAAAAGTCAGGCTGGAGACGGAACTGTTTATAGCTGCTATAATGTACGTTTACTTGTTTTGTAGATGTTCCCCAACATTAAAAGTAACTACAAATGGATAAAAAGTATGACATTCTTTACTAAAAAAAAGGTTGTAATCATTCTTAGAGGAAAATAATCAGCTCCAGGTCGGTGAGAGTAGCTCTGCTCCATGACACCGCCTTGGCACTGATTATTATACTCTCACAGCACAACACAGAGTGGTTTATTGCTCACTCAGGAAATGGTTACATGAACTACAGAACACTATAATTGGTCACTTTTGAAGCCTGAAAGTTATACATGGGAAATCTTTAAAATAATCTAAAAAGAAATTTAGTCATCACAAATTAAAAACAGTTTTTGTCGTTGCGCCCGGCTTTTAATTCCCCCATTCAGTTTCTTTCAAATCTAAATTTTAATTTAATTCATTCTCAGTCATTTCCTTTCAGACGACTGAGAAAAATAACTGATTTTGCCGACGAAGGAGACGATCATGCGTCTTTTCTCTCCCAAAGTCAGCTTTAGCAATCAGTCCTATTTATTTAGCATCAAATCTGAATGTCGTCTGAACATCTCTCAATCAACAGCGGCAAAAAACAAACACGAGACGAGCATTCGGTCAGAAAAACATCCATTTTTCACAATTTTTTTCTTCTGATTTCAGTCAATGAAGAATGACGACTCGGTGCCCAAAAAGGACGTACAAAGGATTCTGGAGCTGAGTCACAAACAAAGGTACGGCAACAAATTACTCTTGATTTATAATAATTGCGCAGCAGATAACGAGCGTTGGACCACAACGCTGCTGAAGTCTGGATTCTGATTGGTCAGAAGGTGTTGATCAGTTTTCTATAGCATGCCCTTTCTGTAGCCGCGTCCGTGTCCATCCCGCTTACTTTTTATGATGATCCCTAGTTTGGATGATCATCATTAATCTTTGCCTGATGAGTTTGGACTCTGATTGGTCAGGAGGTGTTGATTAATTCTCTATAACAGCGGCTCTGACAATAGTGCAGCTGCACATCACGGCTTTATATTTAATTAATGCGCTCGTTCTGATACGTTATCGTTTCTATAGCAACAGCACGTTCACAGTGATATTAATAGTGGATACTACGGTTTTCTGTAAGGAGACGGTTATGTCTTCACTGTTAGCAATTTATTTGTCTTTGTGGTTTATTTTGTGGTGAATTTGAACAGCAACAAACTTTAATGTAACTATGATTGGATAAAAAAGTGTGACGTGTCATTCTTTAAATATTAAAAAACTTATAATCATTGAGAAATGGCTGCGGAATAAGAGGAATAAAACACTTCACGAAATGCCGTAACAGGAAAAGAATCATTTTTGGGGTGGTAAGAGAGTAAACAGCTTCATCACACCATCACACTGTTCATTATTTTCCTATAAAAGCACAACAACAGTTGGTGAGAATTATTTCTTTCTGACAAAGTGTTTGTTAAAGTTGTGTTGGCTGCTGTTTGCATGGAGCCACGATAAGAAACTTCGTTATTTGCTTCGTTAGGTGTTTTTTGTTTGTTAGTTTGCTTGTTTTTTGCATTGCTCAGCTTTTAGCCCATGACTGCCGAGACACTGTAGACGCTTTCTGCTGTACATCACAGTAAATAGCCCTCTGCTTTGTGTTAAAGAATTACAGAGCAGAGTTTTTTTTAAGTCATCAGATTTATAATGCCCTGCATTTTTACTCCAAAGACACTGAGAAATATATCACGAGCTAAAAACCTGAGCTTTTGTCCAAATCTAGCCTTCAGAAAGTGCCGTCTTATTTGTATCGGCTTCAATCGCTGTTAGCAAACAAACGCTACCTGCTATTAGCTTACGCTGGCTAAACAGAGACTCAGTTGATGGTGCTCAGTGAGCCGACAACGGAGTTATATCAGTGCGAGAATTTTAAAAAATTTTAATCTCAGCGTGTGAGCGACTGCTGTGACACGCGCCAATAAAAAGCCACCGATAGGACGACAACACAGAACGACCGAGTTCACACGGGACAGAGAAATCTTCTAACCTCAAGGTCACTTGAGAATGTGTGTGCTCACGTGAGCTCGTATTCTGCAGATTACTGTATCACGCTGATTGAGCAGAATGCAATAAAGTAATTTCTTTTAATCTGTTGTTAGAGGATCTTTATCGTATCATCTGATGCGGAGAACACGCACGCAGTTTGCAGAATTCAGCCCAGATTTTATCAGAACTTTATATGAACACCTCGGGAGCATGCACAGCCCGATTTGAATCAAAATGTAACGCATGCGTATGAATATAACGTAATTTAGCAATTGTTTCGTAACTAGCAGGTCAATATGCAGCTAGAACGAGGAGAGTTTCAGCAACAGCAGAGTTTTTGGCATTTCTTTGACTTGTTATTTTTCAGGCTCAGTCTTATATATCAATATCTAGATATTTCCTCCTGCTAAAAAGCTCTTTATTTTGTTCACTTCCTGTATTTATGCCCGCACTCTCAGTTTAATTGGCTGTACACTCTCTGATTATAGAGAGAGTTGCTTCAAGAAAATCAAACAAGTTTGATGCTCCGACTATCTGACTCTCCCAAAATTCGATTGAGAGGCAGGAAATCAGAGACCGTGCCCTTTGCACATTTATTGATTTTGTTTACTCTGACTCTCACAGATATCTGCAGCCAAGCACCGACTCAGCTGGACTATAAATCAGGGCTAAATAATCAGAGGAAAACTGCATAGCGTAAACCAGGCATTAGCATGTGCATCTGTAAATATATCTTTAATTAAGAGTTTAATTTCGATATATAAAAAAACGTATGAATTCTTGTTATCAGGACTAGCAGATACAAAATTTCAGAACGACTCGTTTCCTGTTTCCTCAGTAAATCTCAGAAATCGTACACATACAAACAGAAAAGGATCCGTTTTTCAAAAACCCGTGTTTGTCACTGATTCTATCATTAGGTCAAGGCCAGCCGATCTGCGTACTACTTTTAGCTAGCTTTAGATATGGACCTGGAAACATTTTCCAAAATGAATATATATACAGCGAAAATAGGCTTCTTCTCCAAAAAATATCAGCCGTTATGGCTCTGCAAACATGCTTCAGAGTCTATTTAAGCCTTTATTTCCTAATATTCTCCGAGAAAATGCCTTTTGCTTCAATGCAATCATGCAACATGATCACAGATATTGGGAATGATTTATACAGGCATCGTTTATCTGCCGCAAATCAGCCATAATTATTACTATTATATGTCCTTCAGCAACATTACTGATCAGAAAAACTGAATGTCCAGAAAACTAATCCTATCTGAATAGGACTTAAAACTGACTTGTAATGATGTTATTAGCTGATTTTGTCATTTTACCATTATGCATTTGTAGTATTATGAGTGAAACGCTCTGGCTACGTTCACATTCCCATGCTGAAGTGACTCAAATTTGATTTTTTGCCTCAATGTCATACAGATCTGATCTTTTCATGGCTGTGCTGTGGACATGGAAATCCGATATTCTCAAATCAGAGTTGAGTCACTTTCATATGTGGTCCTAAATCCGATAGATATCTGATTTGTGGTCATGTGACCTGAATGAGATGCTCAGATGGGAATTCATGTGGCTGAGCATCTCTTTTTTCTTACAGAAAACCTCACCATGTCAGTGAGCACATACATTTTTTCAATCCACATATTATTAGTCCTGTAATGTGAGAGTTCCTGTAATGGAGCTGTTACTATAGAAACAATAACATTTATAATGTGTGTGTTAATATAAACCCGTGATCCTGTGTCAGAGCTGCTGTTAAAGAAAAGTAATCAACAAATGAATATATTCCTCTAATCCATACTGAAGGCTTGGCTATCAGTAAACTGTTTCTGATCTTCAGAACTGGTCTGGGATGTTGTGTGTGTTAGCAATTTAACCTCTATTTCTCAGAAGCTTGACCTAGATAGCAACAGATCGAGGGCAATTCTCTTGACATTATACAGCTGGTGAAATATCAGGTGTTTGGTGAAATGTCAGTATGTGGAATATGACAAAAAAAAAAAAAAAAGAGACAAGAATATAGTAACGGTGGCTTCCTTCGGATTTTAAATTCCTGAACAGCGTGTTAAAGCTGTAAAGAGCAACAGTAATAACACACTCTAAAATATACTCTAAAGCTCTGTGGTATTGCAGACAAAGCAGCTTCCATTTTGTGGTTGAACAATGCAGGCTGTGTGACGCATAAACGCTCGCTGGGTAAGTCCCCGGGTGCATATTTATTACTTTTGGCGTGTTATTAGAGGAAGAGAGACAAAAGGAAGATCTTTGCAGTCTGGTATTTGTACTCGCGCTCTGAAGGCCAGTAGCTCTGGTTTTGTCTGGTGAATCTGGGAGGATAAACAGACAAAATATACAATTATTCCCAGCTGGTAGGCTTTCAAACTGGCACATCTCCACCTTCCTGGTTTCTGCAGGCGTCTTGTATTCTTCCCCAGACGAGCCGTCATGCAAGAGGGATAATTACTCAGATTGCTCTCTAGTCATGCGTGCTTTGTGGTGGCACATCTTTTACTTTATAGTTCAGTTTCTCTTCTTCACTTTATTATCTGGGGTGCTGGCATGGATTCATCCGCTTCTCTGTGCTGTCATTAAGAGGGAGCCAGATTCACGGTTGTTTATATTGAGTCTTTTATTGTGTTGGGTTTGAATAAAGACAATTCTTTGAGCCAGCTTGGTCACCTGGTCCAACCACCTATTCTTTTTTTACATTCTCAATTTGCCCTGGTGTTTGAAGCTTAAATCTACTCTATATCCCTCATCAGGGCCGTGGAGCCTATAACAAGAACACTGGGATTGAAGTTAGAAGGCTACCAGGACTGGACACCAATCTTTTGCCTGAAAAAAGAACCACTGACTGGATCGAAACAGGAACCTTGGAGCTGTAAAGCAGCAATTCAGACTCCAAACAAAACGCTGCTATACTCTAGTCAAAATGCAGAATACAGCACAATGATAATGAGTCCAGCCTTTCCTTTCCTTAGCCAGAGCAAATGTGCCTGATTTAGAAACAATCAATATTCACTTGCCATTCTCTCTACATTTCATTTTGTCATAAAAGTTACAACACGCCTAAAGCCCAGACAGGCTAAGTGGATTCATTATTTATTATTCATTTTTATTTTAGTAAGGTCAGATTGGGATGTAGGAAAAATTATGTAGCAGATAAGATTTCTTTGTTATTATACAGTCGAACTAAAATAGTTAAAAAATTTAAGTGTTAATCAGAAGCTACATAATAGTGCTAGAATGATTAATTACTATGGTAAAGAATTAAAATGTAATTATCTGTAGCTATATCAGTTAAGCTGATTTCAGAAAGTTGATCATGAATAATTCCACATTTAAAAACCCATCCATATGACTCTGATTTAATTTCAGCTGAAAACGATTACAGTATGCAATTCTTTTTAAGCAATCACCCCCAATTACTTGGTATTTGTTTACAAGCAAAGATGGGGGTGAGATTCACCAGTATGTGAAAAACTGCCAGAAACCAACACTGAATGCCACTGACCTTTGAGCCCTCAGGTGGCACTGCATTAAAAACTGACAAGATCATACGAAGGACATTATTACATGGGCTCGGGAACACTTTGTAAACCATTCTTGGTAAACACAGTTCATCACTACATCTACAAATGCAAAGCAAAGGCCAAATATCAACAACATCCAGAAACGCTGCCGATTTCTCTGGGCCCGAGCTCATCTGAGACGAACTGACACAAAGTGGAAAAGTGTGCTGTTGTCTCCACATTTCAAATAGTTTTTGGAAATCATGTACATCGTGTCCTCCGGACTGAAGAGGAAAAACACCATCCAGATTGTTACCAGAGCAAAGTTCAAAATCCAGCAACTGTGATAGTCTGGGGGTGTGTTAGCGCCTATGGCAGGGTAACTTGCACATCTGTGATGGTGTGGGGGTGTGTTAGTGCCCATGGCAGGGGTAACTTGCACATCTGTGATGGTCTGGGGGGGGTGTTAGTGCCCATGGCATGGGTAACTTTCACATCTGTGATGGCAGGGGTTACTTTCACATCTGTGATGGTGTGGGGGTGTGTTAGTGCCCATGGCAGGGGTTACTTTCACATCTGTGATGGTGTGGGGGTGTGTTAGTGCCCATGGCAGGGGTAACTTGCACATCTGTGATGGCCTGGGACTGTGTTAGTGCCCATGGTAGGGGTAACTTGCATATATGTGATGGCCTGGGACTGTGTTAGTGCCCATGGCAGGGGTAACTTGCACATCTGTGATGGTGTGGGGGTGTGTTAGTGCCCATGGCAGGGGTAACTTGCACATCTGTGATGGT
>JAQQZR010000037.1:23586934-23599397 GCA_030068235.1 Notoglanidium macrostoma | reverse complement strand
TCATCATCAACAACATCCTCCTCCATCATCATCACCATCATCATCCTCCTCCATCATTATCATCATCATCATCATCATCACCATCCTCCTCCTCCTCCTCCATCATCATCATCATCATCACCATCCTCCTCCTCCTCCTCCATCATCATCATCACCATCATCATCCTCCTCCATCATTATCATCATCATCATCATCATCATCACCATCCTCCTCCTCCTCCTCCATCATCATTATCACCATCATCATCCTCCTCCATCATTAGCATCATCATCATCATCACCATCCTCCTCCTCCATCATCATCATTACCATCATCATCCTCCTCCATCATTATCATTATCATCATCATCATCATCATCAACAACATCCTCCTCCATCATCATCATCATCAACAACATCCTCCTCCATCATCATCATCATCCTCCTCCTCCTCCTCCATCATCATCATCTCCAACCTTCTCCTCCTCCATCATCATCATCATTGTCCTCATCCTCCATCATCAATATCATCCTCCTCCTCCTCCATCATCACCATCATCATCATTTCTTTTTAAAATGGAAAAGCTTTTTCCTGCCTGAATTAGAGTGTAGAGACCAGTTTAGACTTGATGTTTTGGTGCTGATTGATGCTGACCTGACCTCAGTCAGGGACGTCATGGAACATCTTATTTTGCTCAGTTTATGTTTCTCTGGTTTAAATGGCATTCATGAACAGTGCACGTGAGTTTTCATGCATTTAGGCTAATAGACACATCATTATAATGTCAGTGAGGCTATTTTAACAAAAACAACGTGTCATCTGTTCATTAGCGTGACAAAGTGCGTGAGGTTTCCATCACACAGTATCACCTGGCTTCAGATGTTGGGATCGGCGTGTTTCTTATGAATATAGCGAACAGCCAAAATTTCACAAATTTCTTATATTTCACATCTCCCCTTCATTCCTGCAACGATTAATTATTTCCTCTGCCTCACCTGTACAGCCGAGGACTCTGGAGCACACGGATGCGCAGACGTCTGTGAACAGCAGGAAGATGGAGGGAGGAAAAAAGACACAGCTGGACAAACACGACTGAGACACGGCTAAATAACACAGCTGGACAAACATGACTAAAAGACTTGGCAGATTTTTATGTGTGGTATCGGTTTAATCAGTTTAACTCCCCTGACCTGTCACTTACAGAGAATAGAAAGCACACACACACTGACAAACACACACGCGCACACATACACACTGATACACACAGTGTAAGTATCACTGCTCTTGTAGAGAAGGAACCCCAAATGTCCGAGTTTGACCCGAGATCCAGCAGCTTAGTACAATGGCATGCACTATAGACTTTTAGGTTTGACGTTTATAACGGTACTGGTCTTTTCTTTCTTTCTTTTATAATAACAAGTCTGTTCTTTTATCCTTTTGAGTTTTATGGGATTCCTCCAGAGATTGTGGACATCTTTTGATTTGTGGTATTTGTAGTTGAGAACTTTGTGGACTTGCACCACAGGCCAGAGATACATTCACTCAACACACGAGCCTCTGATTCACTTCACTCTCGACCATGGATTGCCGAAAGATGATAAAAGAAGCGAGGGTATGTCTCTGACATCACACTGGTTCGGTTTTAAATTACCCAGTGCTAAAATTCCTCTCAAATTAAGCAAGAACTGATGAAGAGCGAAGATATAAATGTAAAGATTTGGTTCTTTCTGTGGTGGTGGTGGATTTAATTTAAACTCTTCCCTTTTCTGCATTCTGAAGTCTTAGTATAAATCGAGTAAATCGAGTTGGCTGGCCAACTTTGATCACTGAACCACCTGAAAGTTTTTGGTGCAAGAATTTAGAGAGAAAAAAAAGAAGAAAAAAAAAAACCAGACTCACAGTGAGTCGTCTCCCTGAGAATGATGTGCCATGCACTGAGGACTTAATCTACTGCTACATGTCTCAGTTTCTCTACCTTCCTGTGTCCTTTCAATAAAACAGTGATTTTCACTAAATGTGTGAATAAATGATTCTTTGTGGAGAAAAAAAAAGACTCTTCACTTGTTCAGTAGACTCACGTGTGTATCCGTTCTGCATTCGGTCCATTTAATGGTTTTCCCAGATGTCATGTAAAGGATAATCAACTCTGTGTCATACTGCTACAGGAAATGAATTAATGATGGTGTGGTGTGATGGAGCAGTTACAGTTTCCATGCTGAAATGATTATTTTCCTACAACAGCATGTCTTAAAGTGTTTTATTCCTCTCATACCACAGCAGTATGTCAGTAACTATAGTGTTTGCAAAGCAAAGCAAAGCATCATACTGTTCTCCCTTTGCTTCTTCTTCTTCTTCTTATTATTATTACAGGATTAATAATCAATTTACGTTTAACATAAAAACTTTGTTTCAGTTATGTTTCGTAGGTCCTGTTACTGGTTCGGCGGGTATGACTTTTCGTTTTGATATTCCACTCGCGTCGCTCTTTTTTATTCCTCTTTCCGTCTATTTTTCCCCTTAGACTTTGAATAGAATGGAGCACTTTTCAAATTGCATTTCTTCAGACTTACTAAACATGTTCTGGGCAATACTCCTAAGCATTCCATGTCTTTTTCCTCCCTCTATCACTCCTGTTTCTGCTTTTTCATCCCTTGCTTTTCTCTTTTTTTTCCATCCATCCATTATCTATAGCGCTTTATCCGTCTGGGTGGCGGGGAAGCTGGAGCCAATCCCAGCATCTTGGGGCGAGAGGCGGGGTACACCCTGGGCAGGTCGCCAGGCCACCACAGTCTCTTTTTTTAAATTTTTACAATTTGTCAAGGCCTAATTGCTAATTTTAGTATCAAGCTTTCCAATCATTTCTTTTTTTTTATCACTCACTCAATATCTATCTGTCTATCTATTTTTATATGGATTACATTATAGATTATATTACATTACATTTATTATGGATTACATTGTCATTTTCTCTCTCTCACTCTCTCTCTCTCTCTAATTAATTTTTTTTTGGTTTTACAAGCACTTGTATTTCCTTCAGGAAATGCACATCTAGTTGCAATTTTTTTATTTATTAACACATGGCAGATGTTATATCCATTTATAGTTATGGCTGTAGAACAAGTTAGCTCTCAAGTTATTCTCAATTGCGTTATAGAAGCTATAAACAGTCATTCTCTCGCCAACCCCCCTTTTTTCTCTCTTCAATCCATTAATATGAAAAAAATGCATCTTTCATGTTACTAAGAAAACTTAAAAGGAAAACCAGTTGTACCTCTAACTGTTGCAAAGCGCTGACACTGGAGACTCCTTCCATAAACGGTAAATAAACATTGCTATGTATCAGCCATGAATGAGTTACAAAGCTGTTACTATAGAAACGATAACATTTTAAAACAAGCACATTAATATAAAGCTGCAATTTGTACCTGTACTTCTGTCATGATTACAGATAAATCAACAGCTTCTGACCAATCAGAATCCAGAATTCAACATGTGGTAATAAAGAGATGTAAAAGCACACTGCCAATTATCCGTCTCACCAGTCCGGGCAGGCTGTTCAACCTTTTTCTTTTCCGTTCTGTTCCACTTTTGAAGTCGTGTGTTAAGTTCGTGTTGCTGGAGACGTGTTACTGAGGCACAGAGTTGAGGATAATGAGCGCCTATGTATTGAAGCTCTGTGTTTCACAGTGCAAATGCAGAAACAGTCCAAATAATGAAACATTGTCTTTCTTCAGAAAAGCAGTGAAAACTGATAACTCCAGACGGTGAAGCTGGCATCTGCCAACGCAACACAAACGCCTTGAAACCAGAGGGCGTGAGTTGATCATGGGTAAGGGTGTTGTTAGAAATGATGTGGAGTAAAACCCTCTTACCTGTGATAACATCACTGCCCCTCAGTGTCTTTAATAAAACCACAACAAACACAATATAACAGAGCTGCAGGCAGTGATTGAGGGGCCCAAGCACCAGGAGTGCAACAATACCCGTTTCATAAGCCAGTGTAGGAAGGTAGACCATCATCATCGTCATCATCATCATTATCATTATTATTATTATTATTATTATTATTATTATTATTTCCATTGCTTGAGCAACAGGTTTCATTAAAGTAAAATTATACCACACTTCCTGTTTGAGCATCATGACATTAATTTATTGCCTCCCATCACAACACAATTTGAGACATGAAAAGCTTCTTTATTATGTTAATCTCGTTAATGAAAATCTTTATGATAAGTATTCACCTTTTATATCATGACTGAATTATAACAATAATGTAAATGAAAAAAAAATATTAAATTGATAATGGCAAAATCTCTATTCATTTTGCTCTGACAAGCAAAGACGACACAAAATAGCCGGATCTGATCGGGCGGAAAAACTAGCTTACTTCTCAAAGGAATTTTTACAGCCAGGAGAAAATATCCTTCATCAATATTTTCATATTAATAATATATTTATAATATATGACCTTCCCTGTTTGACGCACCTGACCGTAGTTGGGAAGCAAGGGAATCTGGCTCACTAGGCTTGCTAACAGCTATATGAGTCAGAACACACACACAGCATTGGTCTGAACCAAGTAACATCTTTATATGAAAACAGCGTCATCACTATCAGTGTACAAAATGCTGTTTTCATTCCATATCTGGCAAAACAGTAACAGAATCATGGCTGATTCCACATACGTTCTGCATAGCAACAGCGGCACCAATCACATTTCCAAAAAATCACTATCAACTCCCAGCAAGACTCCGCCCCCTCCCCAACATCGTAGCCCATCTTAAACTCACATTACACATCTTACAACAAGTATCATGTAACTGTCTCAGAAAATTCTGACTAAAACATTGACTAAAATTACACGTTGAGTTCCTCTGACTAAATCTAGACTAAAACAAAACAAACAGATGTGGCTAAAATCTAACTACAAATTTCAACATGTGAGTAAGACTAAAACTAAATTTAAAATCCTTCTCAAAATTAACACTGTATTTTGCATCACAGATCTTGAAACTATGCAGCTAAATTTGATATGAATCAGACAAACTGTATAAAATGAGTTAATGTTTGGTTTATAAGCCTCAGTTCCTGCTGCCTGGTGGTGGTGCTATGACAAATCATTTTTGGCATGTGTTTATGGCCATGTCTTATTATTAAACATAAATGTGGACTTGTGCACATTGCATGATGTATAATGGATTTACACCACACTTCCATGTTGTGCTGGTTAATTCGACCGATTCCAAAACAGTTGGGACGCTGTGTAAAATGTGAATAAAAACAGAATGCAATGATTCTCAAGTCATTCGAGATCTCTATTTAATTAGATACAATACAAAGACAAAATATTTACTGTTCAAACTGATAAACATTATTGCTTTTTGTAAATATGCACTCATTCTGAATTTGATGCCTGAAACACATTCCAAAAAAGTTGGCAACAAAGAGGCAACAAAAGACTGGGAAAGTTGTGGAACGCTCAAACAGCTGTTTGAAACATCCCACAGGTAAACAGAGTAACTGGTAGCAGGTGATAGGATAGTGTCATGGATGATTTTGTAAGGAACATCGTCATTCACAAGCAAGGACAGGACAAGGACAAGGTTCATCAGTTTGTGAAAAACTGCAGCGGAAAATGGTCCAATAGTTTAAGAACAATCTACAATTGCAAGAAATTTGCAGTGGTTAAGGACATTGGACTAGTGATTTTAAGGTCATGAGACTGCCAAGCTGCCACTGCTGGGTACTTGAGCAACCTTCACTGCTCACTTGTATAAAAAAAATAATAAGCTGTATGTATGCTCTGGGCACTCTGGGTGTCTGCCAAATGACATAAATGTAAAATGTAAAACCACTGAATGCAGCACTGCATTAGAACTGGCATGACATGGTGAACTGAACTGAGATGGTGTATAAAGAACATTATTACATGGGCTCAGAAAACACTTCACTTCAGAAAACCTTTCTTTGCTGCATCTAAAAATGCAGGTCTGACCAGTCCACATTTCAAACTGTTTTTGGAAATCATGGATGTCGTGTCATCCAGGCTAAAGAGGAAAAAGACCATCCAGATTGTTATCATGGCAGGGGTAACTTGCAGAATCTGTGGTGGTGTGGGGGTGTGTTCGTGCCCGTGGCAGGGGTAACTTGCACATCTGTGATGGTGTGGGAGTGTGTTGGTGCCCATGGCAGGGGTAACTTGCACATCTGTGATGGTGTGGGGGTGTGTTAGTCCCTGTGGCAGGGGTAACTTTCACATCTGTGATGGTGTGCGAATGTGTTAGTGCCCATGGCAGGGGTAACTTGCACATCAGTGGTGGTGTGGGGGTGTGTTGGTGCCCATGGCAGGGGTAACTTGTACATCTGTGGTGGTGTGGGGGTGTTTTAGTGCCCATGGCAGGGGTAACTTGCACATCTGTGGTGGTGTGGGGGTGTTTTAGTGCCCATGGCAGGGGTAACTTGCACATCTGTGGTGGTGTGGGGGTGTGTTGGTGACCATGGCAGGGGTAACTTGCACATCTGTGGTGGTGTGGGGGTGTGTTCGTGCCCGTGGCAGGGGTAAATTGCACATCTGTGATGGTGTGGGGGTGTGTTCGTGCCCGTGGCAGGGGTAACTTGCACATCTGTGATGGTGTGGGGGTGTGTCACTTTCTGACTGTAGAGTCTACATGGAAGCGAAATGAGACCGCCTCGCACAAGGAGAACACACCAGGGTTCCGTTCAAACACACCAAACACTACGCCTATACAAATACACTTGGCAGAGCAGAAATGATAGAGCAGTTCTATATTAGAGGAAATTTGGGCTGAGGAGACATCACTGCTTTCTCTTCCCTAATAATTCCCTCACAGTGGAGATTTCAGGCTGCGGGAGATAAAATCATTCTGCAATTTAGGAACAGATCATTTGGCTGATGCGCCGCTGTGCTCCCACATTGTTTCCCAAAAATAAACCTAAAGAAAAAACCCTTCCAAACAAGTGTAATGAATGAAAGTGAAACATGATCAAACGCTTCGGTGTCAGACTCAAAAATACAAAAATACCTGTGCAGAGATGCCTAGTGTGCGTGTGAAATTTAATTTTGAATGGAAGAGAGATTTCCTCTCGCAAAAAAAGTCTTTTTTTTTTCCACATTAGTGCTTTGAAACATTCCTTTGAATAATTATCAGTAACATTGCTGAAGCTGATCAAAAGCCCATAACACCCTGGAAGACAATCAGTTTTTCAACAAAAATTAAAAAAGCTAGTCGCGTAAAAATATTCATAACTTAAATTATATCTTCAGTTCTGATGGTTGACACTTTTTTCAAGACCCTTCCCATTCTTTCTCCCTCCCCAGTACATCCTACTGCAGGCTATGCTCTGCACTTGAGGCGTATAGCGTTCCTTGGGCTAATCGCTTAAACAACAATCCCCTGCTTGATCATCTACAGAAGTACACATCAGCTAAGGGACTGGTTTCTTATTTGTATAATTTATTTATTACATTTAATGATCTTACTCCACTGGCCGCTTGGGTTGCCATTACAATACTGTAAAATTTACAGTAAACAAGTGCAATATGTTGACAGTAAAGTGCTGTTACATATTTTAAAATGACACATTGCAAGGATACAGCCAAGCCAAAGAGTCTAACTCAAGGACCCAATAAGGGTAGTTTGGTGCTGATGAGATTTGAACACATGACCATCTGCACTGTGCTATGAAGCCTTAATCACTGAGTCACACAACCATCTCAACCTGCTTGCGTTATTTCAATGCAAGATTTTAATGGTGTTAATTCAGCGTTAGAAGTAGTTGAATCAATGCACTGTTGTTGTCATGGCTCAATGGTTACGGTGTTCACTACAGCACAGAAGGTTGTGTGTTTAAATCCCAGAATTGGCATTATTGCGCAAGACCCTTTAACTCAACTTATCCTGCATCAGCCAAATGAGATTTTTATGTAACATTAAGATCTTACAGCGCTTTACCATAACAATACATTTTACAATACATAACAACCCAAGCTGCCAGTAAATTACTGTAAAACTGGACAGCGAGTTTTTACAGTGCGGACTGGACTGGGGACTATATTCATATGTTCATGTTTTGGAACTATGTAGCAAAGGCTCTTTCCAAGTTTTTATCGGTCGATATCATTTATGCCCAGGTTAAATTTTATTTGCAGACTCTGATATACGATTTACTGTGCAGCAGAAAGTCATCTGATGGCAGCAAAAAGTGAATGAAATATTCAGATGACACCTGTCTGGCATTCCTACCTTTTAGATATCTTAACTTTGGAATGTAATGTAACCAGATTCATAAAGCGACACCTCAAACTATCGATGATTTGGTCAGCTGCTACAGCCTTTTTCAAGGACTTCATGAACTGACTATCTCTGCATGTCAAGATTAGCCATGTGCATTGTGGGAATTATTTAACTCGTTGTATGCGTATTGTATTTGCCCAACGTCATTTTATTCTGTTGTTATTATTCTACCTCCCTTCCCCTTTCTGTTTTCCATTTTCCTACCAAAGCATTGCAACTGTTCGTTTGTTTTTGTATTTGTTAAAATTGAATCAATAAAAAAGTAATTAACAAAAAAAAGCTAACCACATCTGTTTGGCCAGAAATAAGACATATTTACATATTATCAGACAGGAGAAATAGATCTATGCTAAATAAGCATGGCTTAACTGTACTGCTATACTGTTCATCTCTAAAGTGCAACAGAGCTTCAGTGAACTTCTTTCAGCTATTAAGTGCACGAATAATAAAATGCCTCAGTAATTCAAGTTCATAAAAATCATAATAATACAGACAAGGATAACAATCAGTCCATTAACGCCATCTTATACAACAAAGCTTCATTCTTCTCTCTCTGAGAAGTACAGTAATAAACCTCTCTCGGTGTGGTGCTGTCACAGTAACATAATTATTCTACATTCTACATTTATTTATTTTACTTTTACCATTGTTGAGCATCCATGGAACAAATAAACTTATGTTATAGCAGCTAGAAATATTTATTCTCTCACCAGCCTCCCTTCCTTCCTTCCTTTCTCTTGAAGTTAATAAGACAAGCTTGTTATGTTACTGAGAATCCGCAAAGCATAACCTCCTCTGACCTCAAGATGCAGGAAAACAAAAACGTCTTTACACGTACAATGCGATTTTGTCATTGCAAATTTTACGTCCAACAATATATTTTTTCGAACGACTATCCCGTGAATGAACACTTTCACGTCAGAGATGAATGTTCTTCATTATGTGAATGTTCAGCAATGAAACAGGCTGGTGTACAGTCCATGGACCGTAGCCTGCTTTATGATGTGGTGAAGATAGACAGAGTTTATAGACCGTGAGGCTCCTGAACCAAGCAGTGAAACTCCCCACGTTCTCACCTACTTCTAAGGATATTTGGATATATCGGGGAGGGGGGAATATGAAAATATGTCCCCTGTGTCCCCCCGGGATTTCCACCTATGACTAGCTGTGTGGGATCAGATAGCGATGTGCAACCCGCGGCTCTGAAAGCGCTCTTTCTCACAGACGGAGTTCACTCTGTAACAGCGCACGGGTTTTATTTACATGTTGTTTAGCTTTAAAGGACATCAGAAAGAACTGCAGGAGGAATTCCTTCTTTACTTGGCAGGAGTGGGATTAAAAACACGAACTCTCGCATGAACACGCCTCTCTACTTTATACAAAGTGATATTAAAGTGTTCATTGCCTATTAAAGGGCCTAAAATCGGCTTTGTCTAGTGTGAAACTAGCACTTCAAACGAGTGTATAAATATATCTAACAATTCAAATATATTTAGCTGCTTTCTTTAATGTCTGCCTCACTGTGTTTTTTTCACCACCCGACTAGAGAATGTATTAGTGCATTAGTCTATTCAGTCCAGATTCAATACTGTATATAATGGGCAAGGAAGTAAACTGTATGTATGCGTTTAGCATGCATGGATGAGTATGGTCATAATAAACTGTACTACATTGATTGTGTTTTATATACATATATAGATATTATCATAACCTCACCTATAACCATAGCCTCAAAGATTTGTATTCAAACTGAGTTACAGAAATTGCTATGAATTTGTAAATGTTAGCTCATTTTTGCATCTCATCATTATTTCCATCATCATTTTGGAGGCAGTTCAGTAAAAGTCAGAGGATGGAAGGAGAGGACAGGGGCCAGTCCGCACAGCTGTGAATCAAATGGTCCGTTAAATGACCCTTTACAGCCAAGTGACTAAATTATAATTCCTCCAATTTTGTGTCTTCACATGCTTTTTTCCAACACAGACAAGCCCAGAAAACACAAACCCCATTCTGTCTTAACTGCATTGCATGATAACAATAAAGCGATCATCATTAGCACCTGTTTTATTGAGCTTTCTGTGTGTTATGCGTTAAGTTCTGAGATTATTAAAGGTCAACAGCATCATCCTTCTGATAGCACTCGGCACAATTAGAATCCACTGCTTAATTAATCATCTACACTAATTAACCATCCTGTGCACTTTTTCCTACTTCATACACCACTTTTATCACCTGAGCCACATTATCTATTATAAAAAATGAAGGAAAAAGGTTTGTGTATGTTACATTCTTTCTTTTTTTTTTTTAATTAAAAATGAAAACTGGAAAACATTTTTCTTTCATGAAATAAGTTTAAACAATAAAATATTGTCTTGTTTCTAATTTGTTTCACCACAAAATGTCTGTTGAAATGAAATTTTGATGATACTTCAAGAGAAAAACACCACTGCAGTATGTTTCAGCATGAACATAGTCAACCTGGAAGCCAGCTAATCTACAGACTGATTCTGATTAGTTTCCAGCCATGTCGTCCTCTTCGACTGACACACTTTTACTTGTTTTTAAACAGGATGTTGTGACTCATATTAGCAGTACACACATGCACAATCTGTAATCTGCCCAGTAATCACTGATGCCCACCTGTCTCATTTGAGATTGCTTATTAATTTTAGCCCCAAAATGAAGGAGAAATGATGAAAAACAAGAAAATGAGAAACGCAAGAACTAGCTCTGATATTTATTGTTTTAAAACCAAAAACTGTGTTGAAGATGTCATTTATATATAATTTATTTTCATTTTGAAATGGACGAACGTACACAGACCAACCTAGTGGCAAGTTTACAAATTTCTAATAAAATATATAATATGATTTAATTTCCACAGTAGTGATATATAAAAGAAATGGACCCCCATGAGTTTGCATCAGTTACACATATTTATTAGTAATGAATTGTATAGAATGTTTATGCTGTAGCGTTACGGTTTCCCTTCAGTGGGACTAAGAGGCGCAAACCAGAGTGGAGTGCGTTATAACTGCAAAGGGGATAAATCTGGGATGAGATATACAACAAGTACATATGGGTGTGATGGTCAGGGGTGCACAAACTTTTGGCCATATAGTGTATGTTTTAATTATTCTCAATTGCATAATCATTAACTTATTCAGAACACAACATCCTTCCAAATATTGTTCAGAATGAACATGTACAATTTTGAGAATGCAGTAATGGTCTGGAAAAGAAATGGACCTATAGGAACATCAGTTACGCTTTGCAGACATTATATATATTGACTTTTTTTTTTTAATCAAAATATAAAACCTTTATTCTCAAAGGTTCTGATTTTAATATCAGATATTCTGAATTTATTTCTCCATATATTATGGCTTTATTATTTAGATTTTGTGTTTTATTTTTTATAAAAAGCAACCCTAAAATGGCATCACAGAAAAGAGATACTTGATTCTGCATAGAGAAAAAAACATTTTTTCAAAACAAAAACCAAAAACAAACAAAACAAAAGAAAAGATTTACAAATATACAATGTGAATTCATGTATTTCCACAGTAATCATCTTTAAAAGAAATGGACCTTTACGAATATGTATTTATTATACATAATGATATATAATGAATATCTATTCATTATTATTCATTATTATAAAATGCATAATTATTAACCAGTGAGGAACAAAGGAAAACCTTTTACCAAATATGGATAAAAGGAGCATGTACAACATTAAAAGAAAGTCTGTAAAAGAAAGTAAAAGAAATGGACTTATACACATGTGCCTCAATTCTAGGGTTTATATATGACAAATTTACGTTTTTTTTACGTTTATTCACTTTGAACTCTCTGTCTGTCTGTCTGTCTCTCTCTGTCTGTCTGTCTCTCTCTGTCTGACTGTCTGTCTGTCTGTCTCTCTCTGTCTGCCTGCCTGTCTCTCTCTGTCTCTCTCTGTCTGTCTGTCTGTCTCTCTGTCTCTCTGTCTGTTTGCCTGTCTGTCTCTCTGTCTGTCTCTCTCTCTCTCTCTCTCTCTCTCTCTCTCTTTGTCTCTCTTTCTGTCTGTCTGTGTCTCTGTCTGTCTCTCTCTCTCTTTCTGTCTCTCTCTCTCTCTCCAGCTGTTCCAAGCCAGCTGTGAGCATTCATTACCTTTGATTTGTAT